>SJYC01043939.1:0-37244 GCA_006408675.1 Madoqua kirkii | reverse complement strand
CAAATTAATGGGAAACTCACATAACTATGTTTTGTATGTATTCAATAGATTGAATTTGATCACATCAGTTTTCCTTTCCTCTAATGCATGCATCTTTAAAATAAGGAATTGCCATAATAATTTTATTGAATGAAAAATAGAAAGACTCTTCTAAGGTAAATTCAAGAAGTGTAAAGTGTTATTGAAATAACTAATGTACAGAATATTTTAACAAAGATTAATTCTTTTTATGATACTACTTGTTTTTTAAATTATAGCCTTTGCTTCATTAGAATGATGAAGAATTTTCTGTGAACATATGTAAGATGGGGGAAAAAAAGATGAACTCCAAAATACATTTTAGTTCATTGACCATTATGTTCACAAAATTCCAAGAAGGAGACTTTTTTCCCGTAGTGTTTTGATGCTCAAAATGATAGGTCAGGCTTTAAGTTTCATTTTCCCATCAATCTTCTCTTGACCCCAGTTTCTTCATCAGAGTGATCAGAAAAATGATTTTGAATTGACTTCCACATCTTTAATCCCTGGTAGCTCAAAGGTAAAGAATCCACCTGCAATGTAGGAGACCGTGGTTTGATTCCTAGGCCAGGAAGATCTTCTAGAGAAGGGATAGGCTACCCACTCCAGTATTCTTGGGCTTCCCTGGTGGCTCAGCTGGTGAAGAGTCTACCTACAATGCGGGAGACCTGGGTTCAATCCCTGGGTTGGGAAGATCCCCTGGAGAGGGAATGGCTACCCACTCCAGTACTCTGGCCTGGAGAATTCCATGGACTGTATATCCATGGCGTTGCAAAGAGTTGGACACGACTGAGCGCCTTTCACTTTACCACTTTTCTTTCCACATCTTGGTACTTGGGCAGAGCTCATTTAGACCAGTTCTTGTACATGAATGTCTACTATTAAGCAGTTAATTAGTACATCTGTATTTTTTAAATGACTTGTGCTTTTTAAAGTACTTTGTTCACACAGTAATTTCAAAGGTGTGTTAAGTAATTACACTTATTACTTAAAGCACTGAGGATTTTGTTTCTTTTAAAGGATGCATTTATACCTCACACGCCATCACAAATACTTAGTACCTGTTTTACATTTATTATTAATTGAATATAGAGTGGCCTAACCTAGTGGCTCAATGGTAAAGAATCTACCTTCCAGTGCAAGAGACACCAGTTTGATCCTTGGGTTGGGAGGATCCCCTGGAGAAGGAAATGGCAACTCATTTGAGTATTCTTGCCTGGGAAATCCCATAGATAGAGGAGCCTGGAAGGCTACAGTCCATGTGGTTGCAAAAGAGTTGGACAAGACTAAACAACAACAACAATATATAAACAACTTTCTATCTATAATTCTATACATGTTTTTTGTTCATAGTAGATTGAGGGTGATACTAGATTTAAGATATTCTAGCATAATTCTGCTGAACATCTAATAAACACAACCAAATCTTAACTTACAATACATTGCTTGGCTTTTCAAGGTATGTTTCTTGTTATATGGGCTTGTGATCTAAGATCAATGTGGCAACATTGCACAAGGAAAGGGAAAAATGAAAGGAAATCTACTCCCTCGCTAGACATTATATAACCTCAGAGCATAACTCTCCCTGCAAAGCATCCTGTTCTATGTGAGGTATTCGAAAATGAAGTGTGAATAACAGGCAAATCGATTAAATGTTCTGATGAGCAGATGAGGTACAAACTCTGGTTCTAAACTTCAGCGGATAGTGAAGGGATGGTGGTCTAGTTATTAAGGCAGGGTATTGTGCAGGATAAAAGATAAAATGGCCGAGCCCACTGATACACAGTGACTACTGTGTTTGAGTATCTATTGCATGGCTACAACACCTCTATAAATGGATGAGTCTAATCTGAGAAAAATGTTTCAAACAAGAAGTGATAGTGCCAGGAGATGAGGTTTGCTTGACACTGAAGCACCTGCTCTTTCCTCTTTCAAAGTAAATGGATTTTGCAATGTAGAGGTCATTACAAAGAATCAAAGAATGTTCTTAAAACTCAAGATAGAAGAGGCTGCTGGTGGCACAAGACTCTTTTTAGGAGAGATGTGGGGTTAGATAGAGAAGCACCATTGCAATGAATCATTAAAGCAAATGTTTTATGCATGTCTATCCATAGTCCAGGTTCTCTCACTAAGGGGATGGGATGAAGTTTCCATTTTCCGCTAGTATGATTGGTTTGATATCCTGAACAACTCTTCTTATTCATACAGTAAGATGCTAGATAGAAATATTTCTAAATATTTGTTGAAATGCAGTGCTGGTACAATGCACACGTAGTCATGCAAACGAAGTGAAGTGTATTGAAAGAAAATGGAACTTGTAAGCATGGGAGTTGCATGAGCACCAAGATTGCTTTCATCCTGCAGGTTTATACAGAAAATCATGACCTGCAGTCTCTGAAGTCTGCATGAGGCACAGAGCATAGGAGTTATGACCTAGAGCTGTACAGATGCAGGGGAAGTAATATGAGATCTCAACAAAAGGCTGAAAACCCAAAAGACCGCTTTGCTGCATGATAGTGAAGGGGAACCACGCCCTGTTACGTAGCAGGTGATAACAAAGAAGCTTCCCTATCTCAGTCTTGAAGGAGGAAAAGGGAAACAGGTGCACTTTGAGAATCAAAACCACAAACTTGTGTGGCTGAGAACTGTGATCACACAAAGCTTCATGTCACTTTCAAATCCAAATTACATGACCTATTTGAAGAGGGGAGTGAATTCTGAGGGGAAAATGTAATTTAAAAGTATCCTTGGTTTGGTGTCCCTGCCAGTCAACACGAATAAAACATACAGTTCCTTCTGTTGAAATCCAGAATTTCAAAGAATTTATATAGATCCCCTGAAAGGAATAGGCAGTTTACAGAAAACACCAAGTAAGCAAAACAACATAACTGAAAATGTACAGGAACAAACAAGAGAAGCAAATTGATAGAGACTTCAGATGCTGGCAGTAACAAAATTTGGAATAGATATTGACTTTTCGAATGTTTTTTTGGGGGGCTGTGCTGGGTCTCCGTTACTGCTTACGGGCTTTCTCTAGTTGCAGAGGGCAGGGGCTGCTCTCCGCTTGCAGTGTGCGGGCTCCTTGTTGAGCTGGCTTCTCTTGTTGAGCACAGGCTCTAGGGTGTGTTGGCTTCAGTCGTTGTGGCCCTTGGGCTCCAGAGCACAGGCTCAATAGCGGTAGCCCCTGGGCTTGGTTGTGTTGTGGCATTTGGGATCTTCCAGACGAGGATCTGAGGAGAAGGCAATGGCACCCCACTCCAGTGTTCTTGCCTGGAGAATCCCAGGGACGGGGGAGCCTGGTGGGCTGCCATCTATGGGGTCACACAGAGTCGGACACGACTGAAGTGACTTAGCAGCAGCAGACCAAAAGCTGAACCCACGTCTTCTGCATTGGCAGGAGGATTCTTGATCACTGAGTCGCCGGGGAAGCCCTGTTTTGACTTTTTTAACAAGAGAGAGGAAACTATAAAGTACAATCAAGCAGACCAAAAGCAGTGAAATTTAAATATAATAATTAGGATTTAAACTGTAACAATGAATTACAGCAGATTAGACAAAGATAAAGATATGAAATGGTGTCCAGGAATATTGTTTCAAAGTAATAATGCAAAATGAAGTCTAGAGATACAGGATGAAAAATAGGGAAGGAAGATGAAAAGAGAAGCAGGATCAAGTGAAAGTCTCTCTCCTATGATTGTCTCAATTTTAAAGACACTAATGGAGGGAAATAAATAAACTTTTAATAGAATTTTTGAAATACTTTTGATAGAATTTTTGAAATACTCTGATCCTAAAATCCACTATTCTAAAGAATTCCAATGTTAATAAATATATATTTCAACTAGATATGTCATAGTAAACCTATAGAATCTAAGTACAAAGAGAAGCTCTTACAAACCTCCAGAAAAAAATCATATGATGTAAAAATAGTAATAACTGCAGTTCAGTTCAGTTCAGTCACTCAGTTATGTCCAACTCTTTGTGACCCTATGAATTGCAGCACGCCAGGCCTCCCTGTCCATCACCAACTCCCGGAGTTCACTCAAACTCACGTTCATCAAGTCTGTGATGCCATCCAGCCATCTCATCCTCTGTCGTCCCTTTCTCCTCCTGCCTCTAATCCCTCCCAGCATCAGAGTCTTCTCCAGTGAGTCAACTCTTCACGGCCAAGTATTGGAGTTTCAGCTTCAGCATCATTCCTTCCAAAGAAATCCCAGGGGTGATCTCTTTCAGAATGGACTGGTTGGACCTCCTTGCAGTCCAAGGGACTCTCAAGAGTCTTCTCCAACACCACAGTTCAAAAGCATCAATTCTTCGATGCTCAGCTTTCTTCATAGTCCAACTCTCACATCCATACATGATCACTGGAAAAACCATAACCTTGACTAGACGGACCTTTTCTTGGCAATGTCTCTGCTTTTGAATATACTATCTAGGCTGGTCATAACTTTTCTTCCAAGGAGTAAGCATCTTTTAATTTCATGGCTGCAGTCACCATCTGCAGTGATTTTTGGAGCTCCCCAAAATAAAGTCTGACACTTTTTCCACTATTTCCCCATCTCTTTCCCATGAAGTGATGGGGCCAGATGCTATGAGCTTAGTTTTCTGAATGTTGAGCTTTAAGCCAACTTTTTCACTCTCCTCTTTCACTTTCATCCAGAGGCTTTTGAGTTCCTCTTCACTTTCTGCCATAAGGGTGGTGTCACCTGCATATCTGAGGTTATTGATATTTCTCCTGGCAATCTTGATTCCACCTTGTGCTTCTTTCAGCCCAGCATTTCTCATGATGTACTCTGCATAGAAATTAAATAAGCAAAGTGACAATATACAGCCCTGATGTACTCCTTTTCCTATTTGGAACCAGCTGTTGTTCCATGTCCAGTTCGAACTGTTGCTTCCTAACCCGCATATAGATTTCTCAAGAGGCAGGTCAGGTGGTCTGGTATTCCCACCTCTTTCAGAATTTTCCACAGTTTATTGAGATCCACACAGTCAAAGGCTTTGGCATAGTCAATAAAGCAGAAATAGATGTTTTTCTGGAACTCCTTTGCTTTTTCAATGATCCAGCACATGTTGGCAATTTGATCTCTGGCTCCTCTGCCTTTTCTAAAACCGGCTTGAAGTGATGTTAAACTTTTCCATACAATAATGTAAACAAGACAATGGAACTGTGCCTTCAATCTTACTGAGAAAGAATCATTATGTACCTATAATTCATTATCCATGAAAACTGTCTTGCTAGCATTAGGTCAAATAAAGACCTTTTAAACAACCAAATGAGAGAATTTCTACTCACTAGGGGAAAGTGTGAAGGAGGTGCTTCAGATGGAAGGATTTTAATCACTGTCATATGGTCTGAACTTTAAGAATAGTGTGAATACAGATATGTGTAAATATTGACTAAATTAATGAAATATTGCATGAACAAAAACTAGTACTAATCTCTAATTCATGAAGTGAGGAACGTAAGAAAATGACAGAATTAGCACGTTTGTTGGAAAGAGGCGATAGGAGGTCTTGGTTACCTAAGGACTTGACATCATCTGATGGAAGGTAAATGTATTAATTGATTTTAAATAATGGAAAACATATGCATTATGAAATAGCAAAGGTAATTTTTAAAAGAATAAACTCTCTAAATAAATAGAATTTTAAAATGGAATGGGTGAAACACTATTGTTTCCAAATAGAAACAATGATGAACTGTGGGTGCTATTTGAAAGATAGCAATGACACACTGGTTTTCTTCTAGTGCATGTTGATTACTCTCTGAAATTTTCATTTCTTTCTGTATCGTATTTTCTATAATATTTATTGTTCATGGACAGCTGTTATGTTATTAAGTGTTCTACTTTCACCTGAAGTAATTTCCCCAATCTAGAAAATCTTCACTCCTCGTGTGTTATAATATAAAACAGATGTCAGAGGGCATCCTTCTGAGACAAACATCCATCAATTGTTGAACCATTTTATAAAGATACTGCTTTTAGAAAATGGTGAAAGTCTTCTTATTTTTAGGGGACTGGAGAGTGTAGCAATGCTCTGTATATTGATTTCTGCTTCTTTCTTTTCTTCTCTGGTGGGTTTTTATCTGTTTCATTATAAAACCCAAAACAGTGGGAGTCTTAAAAAATGAGAGGCTTTGACAAATGTAGTTAGGGTGCAACACAAGCTAATGATTATGAATGTGAACAAGTCCTACAGGAAGAACTTGGAAGTATTTGTATATCACGCGCGTGTCTGTGTGTGTGTGTGTGTGTGTGTGTGTGTGTGTGCGTGCATGCGTGCGCTCAGTTGTGTCTGACTCCTTACAACCCCACAAACTGTAGCCCGCCAGGCTCCTCTGTCCGTGGGATTATCCCAGGCAAGGATACTGGGGTGAGTTGCCTTTTCCTCCTCCAGGGGATTTTCCAGACCCAGAGATCAAACCCATGGCTCCTTTGGCTCCTACATTGTTAGGCAGACTCTTTACCACTGAGTCACCTGGGAAGCATTTTATCCTGTTTCCTCATTAAATGGACATTGCAGTTCAATCCAATTTCCTGCTAACCGCTGCTTCTATCCTTAAATGTTGATATTTGAATGATTAAAAGTAGGTAGTAAAATGTTGTAACAAAATAAGCACTATAAGACAATAGTACAGCCTAACACGTGCCTCATCTCTTCATGAACATCTATTATTCCACTGTTAGTCACCTGTCTCTAGTCAGCTTTTGACTGTACTTAATATGATTTCTCGTTAAGTCCCCTGACTGCCTTCCTTCTCAGGTGAGTGGAATTGTCTGAAATGGAAGCAAAATGTTGTAACAAAATAAGCACTATAAGACAATAGTACAACCTAACACGTGCCTCATCTCTTCATGAACATCTGTTATTCCACTGTTAGTCACCTGTCTCTAGTCAGCTTTTGACTGTACTTAATATGATTTCTCGTTAAGTCCCCTGACTGCCTTCCTTCTCAGGTGAGTGAAATTGTCTGAAACGGAAGCCAGGTGATGAATTAGACCCTTTGGCTCTGATACTGAACAAGTAGAGTCCAGCTGTCTAAACAGCTATTCCTGTTCACTGGAGTCATTGTGTGTTTCCCTCCAGGGCGATAATTGCTCAGACCACGTTGTAGCTCAACCGTGCTTTGTCAGGGGAAGGAATTGCATATTTTAGTGTTGTGATAAAATGCAGGAAGGCATGCTGCTGTAATGTGGTTGACCCCATCTTGTGTACAGCTATGAACATTTGTATTTATGACAGCTATTTCGCACTTGTATATTTGGGAAATGGTGAAATGTTTATGTGCACATATACTAGAATTTGTGAATTTTCCATATTCTATTAGCGAAAAAGGACACTTGTCTAATTTCAAACATTTGTTTGAACGGTGTCAACCTGGGGGGGAGGCAAACTGGTTGAGTCCTCACTCTGCAAAGATAATATACATGTTAATTCATGCTGATATTTTGAACAAGGCACAGCTGCTAGATAACCACGTGATCCTTCTGTCTCACAGAGGGTGCTGCAATTTCATGCAGCCAGTCATGGAGCAATAGAAAGAAGTTTCAATTTCAGAAATTCATAATGAATGGAAAATAAGGAAGGGGGCGACTCACTTATGAGTGCTAAAAGAAAGTCCATCACATTTGATGATCAAGATGTCCAGAGTTCTGTGTGTTGCTCATTGATACCCAAAGAATCTACATGGAACAGTATTTGCTCAAACTATCAAACTGCAGCTATCACTGTAGCCATAGTCATTCATAGGATGCTTGCATTAAAATTTACATGTCCTTTACTTTAGAAATCCAGCAGTCTGTCTTCTGTTTTCCCTTTATCTGCCCATGCCACAAATAGCCCATGGTGCTGGTTTCTTTTGGACATCGTTTTCTTGTTCAGTCTGCCACTCTTCAAAGCCTTTAATAAGCATAAAGGAGCATCATCATCTTGCTTTGGAAGCTCTTCTTCACTGAACAAATTGTATAGAAAAAAATGTTCATTTCAGATATCTAATTAAGTCATTCTTTATAAGGGTACTTACACCTTGGAGTGTCAACAATGATACTCTGTTCCCAGCAAGCCCATTGGCAAGAAGAAAACGTTGGTCTTTAAGCTCTGAGTTGATCATTTGGGCAAAATATTTTGAAGGTAGTGAGATGTTGCTATGGTAAAAATCCAGAAAGTCTTCACCCACAGATACAGGTCACAGATTTATCTTGGGAAAACTGCATTGGTTTCTGATGAAGGGTAATTTTCTTTCACTTATTTCTGTGAAAAATGAAATAGCTTAGAGAGACCCTTGCATGTCTACGTATAATTCATAACCTGGTTAAAGAATGCGAGGCAGGTTGGTCAGTCTTAAATGTAAGCAGCCACTTTGCCATTTCAGAGCCCATTTAAAGGTAACCCAGGAACCAGATGGAAACTGATAGTCATTAATATTTTTGTGTAATTTCCCCTCAATACCAGAAAAATACAAAAGAAAAAAAACTCATAGAGTCCTAAATCTTAACAGCTGCATACCAAAAACATTCCCCACCCCTCCCCCACCCCCACCAAGAGTTCAGCATGGATATTAAGAAATATCATCTTGGACTTCAGAAAACCTTGGTTGAAAAAAATCTCTCCTTTAATGTTTAGTCTTGTACAATTTACTTGAAATATCTGTGCCTCAGTGTCTTCCTCTAGGCAATAGCTCAATAGCATACATTTTAGAATTCTTTAGGAGTAAATCGAAGGTAAGTATTCCAAATTCCTGATACATTTTAAACACTAATAAGCATTAGCAAACAGAATTTATGTGTGGATGTGTCAAGAGGATAGAATTCATCTTCACATTACTTTTGCCATAATGTCGTTCCTCCTGGGATAAACATGTCTCATTAGCATTCTTTTCTTGATAAAAGGTTGCATGAGAAGCAGTACACAGCAGGGTATAAAATCAACAAATTCTCTTAGAAATGAGCGATAAAATCTTGTGCCTGAGTTCTCCCATGCTTTTCTCTTAGGCCATAACTGAGTGGACTTCTTTTCCAAAGAATTATTTTCCACACTCTGATCAGGTTGGTCATCCAGAAAATCCAGTTCATGATCAAGATGGAATTCTTAGCTAATGTCTATTGCCTGTTACGCTATAGTCAACTAGCTATAGGGACTAACACACTCTGTGAATCTCTGCCCTCAAGCCTGAGTTGCTCTTGCATACCCTTTTTGAAAATGCCCCATTGACAGAGACCTTCACTGATGGAGCCAGGGTCCAGGTCTGTGGTTGATGATTTGCTTTAGGCATCAGGCTACCAGAACTTCCTTCAGCTGTTATGGTCTCAGTTTGAAACTCGCCTGGCATATCACCTAGAATTAATTTATTCATCCAGTATTTTCGAAACAGTGAGTTTTCTCTTGGATTATACCAAGTTTAATTGGGAGCTTCATGATTATAAAATTAGAAGTTATCAGGGTAATTGAAATTTCCTTAATTTTCCTGGGCCATTTATGCCAGTCTCTTTGAGATAAATTGGGACAAAATGTGATTTATGTAAGGCCTAGAGAATTCTTCTTTTATTTATTGGTTATGAGAGAAAATGATGTGCAATATTGTCAGTGTAAAACCTAGCATTCACCTTAAAGCCCTTGCCTCTGTGAGCCTGACATAGGTTCACTCATTTAATTCTCAAACTGTCTTATGAAGCAGAGGCTGCTGTGACCATCTTCTTAAAGCTGATAAAAATCTAAGGATAGACAGATGAATTAAAATGGTCGGTCACACAGTTGCTAAACAGCAGAGCTGGCAGCATATCCCCAGAGGCAGCCCTCACACAACTCTGCATATTTACATATTTGCATTACTTAGTTGCTTCCCTGCTTCAAAAGGAAATGAGGGATCAGACCTTGTGTCAAGAGTTGGATCTTTATTCATTCTTTTACTTTCTTTGGTGGAAGCATCAGGTCAATGGAAATATCCAATGATTAAAGTCATGATTTTGTAAAAGGCTTTATTTTTTAGCTTCTTGTTTCATTGTATCCAGGGAACCATGGAAAGCAAAATATAACTCAAAACTAGCAATATAAAATTAACAAGACTGGAAGCTTGCAGAGATTAAGAACATAATTTTGAACCGGTTATACCTTTAGGCAAGCAACTTAACCTTTCTGGGCACCAATTTTCTCAACTGTAAACTAGAAAAAGAAAATAATTCCCCCTACTTAGGACTGTGTCAAAATGGAAATGAAACCGTGCAAATGCAGTAGGTATGAATCCCAGGTATGAACTGTGGACGTGAAAGTGTTAGTCACTCAGCTGGTGCCTCTGTCCACGGAACTCTCCAGGCAAGAATGCTAGAGTGGGTGGTCATTCTCTTCAGGGAATCATCTTGACCCCGGGATCAAACCCAAGTCTCCCACATTGTGGGCAGATTCTTTACCATCTGAGCCACCAGGGAAGCCCTAATCTTTCAGTTCAGTCACTCAGTTGTGTCTGACTCTTTGCGACCCATGGACTTTCACACATCAGGCTTCCCTGTCCGTTGCCAACACCCAGAGTTCGCTCAAACTCATGTTAATCGAGTCAGTGATGCCATCCAACCGTCTCATCCTCTGTTGTCCCCTTTTCCTCCTGCCTTCAATCTTTCCCGCATCAGAGTCTTTTCCAGTGAGTCAGTTCTTCACGTCTGGTGGCCAAAGTATTGGAGCTTCAGCATCAATCCTTCCAGTGAATATTTAGGACTGATTTCCTTTAGGATCAACTGGTTTGATATTCTTGCTGTCCAAGGGACTCTCAAGAGTCTTCTCCAACACCACAGTTCAAAAACATCAATTCTTTGGCACTCAGCTTTCTTTATAGTCTAGCTCTCATATCCATACATGACTACTGGAAAAACCATAGCTTTGACTATATGGGCCTTTGTTGGTAAGGTAATGTCTCTGCTTTTTTAATATGCTGTCTAGATTTGTCACAGCTATTTTTCTAAGGAGCAAGTGTCTTTTAATTTCAAGGCTGAAGTCACCATCTGCAGTGATTTTGGAGCCCAAGAAAATAAAGTCTGTCACTATTTCCATTGTTTCCCCATCTATTTGCCATGAAGTGATGGGACCAGATGCCATGATCTTAGTTTTCTGAATGTTGAGTTGTAAGCTGGCTTTTTCACTTTCATCAGGAGGCTCTTTAGTTCCTCTTCACTTCTTGCCATACGTGTGGTGTCCTCTGCATATCTGAGGTTATTGATGTTTCTCCCTGCAATCCTGATTTTAGATTGCGCTTCATCCAGCCCAGCATTTCCCATGATGTACTATGCATATAAGTTAAATAAGCAAGGTGATAAGTATATCAAAAGACAAAACAAAACCAACAAAAACTTGAATTTCTGTGTTGAGTTTTTATTCTTCTCAACTAATAGAAAATTTAATCTTAGTCATTTGAGAAGTTCCCCCCACCCCCACCCCATGCATTATGGCCAGAGTTGCAGTAAGTTTTGTGCATAGGATTATGGGCTAGTTTACACTCTCTCAATTCTTTGTAAAGTACCTTGGAAACCCAGATGAACACTGAGCCCTTCATCCAGGTTAGGGCTCCCAAGACCAACTACACATGTTGTAGAGCCACTGGTGCGGGAATGGGGGTGGGGCAGAGAGGAAGGGTCACCTGCAGCCAGTGAGTTATCTGTTCACACAGTGTACCCCTGAGACATCTGTCATCCTTGTCCCCCTGCCTCTTCAGTTCTCCTTGCTCTCTCTGTCATTGCCTCTGCTAATCTCACTGTGTTTCCCTTGCCATTGTGTAGCTTTCTCCCAGAGATTTCTCACATCCTGTGACTTCCCCCATCCTTGGAGAAAACACTTTCTGGTCTTTGGTGGTGGTGGTGGTGGTGGTGGTGGTGGTGGTGTATGTATAAGTAAGGACATGGGGAACCTAGTCTTCATGAATCCCCTGTCTTATCAGAATTTAACTTTTGAAAACAAAATCTCAACTCACTGCCTAGTTTTAATCTTATCCTGAGGCAATGATGAAGGTACGCATTACCAAGAGAACGGAGGAAGAAGGTGCTGAAAGAGGAAAATAAAATGAAAAAAGAAAAAAATGCAAATAAATATCTTAAAACAGCTATTAGTAAATATTGCTCAAAGAATTAACTAATAGATCAATGTTTAATAAATGATTGCTGTGGTTACTGCTACTCTTGCTGTCATTGTCATTGATAATAGGTATCAGTCAGTTCATTCAGTCGCTCAGTTGTGTCCGACACTTTGTGACCCTATGAATCGAAGCACGCCGGGTCTCCCTGTCCATCACCAACTCCTGGAGTTCACTCAGACTCGCGTCCATCGAGTCAGTGATGCCATCCAGCCATCTCATCCTCGGTCGTCCCCTTCTTGTTCTGCCCCCAATCCCTCCCAGCATCAAAATCATTTCCAGTGAGTCGACTCTTTGCATGAGGTGGCCAGAGTATTGGAGTTTCAGCTTTAGATCATTCCTTCCAAAGAAATCCCAGGGTTGATCTCCTTCAGAATGGACTGGTTGGATCTCCTTGCAGTCCAAGGGACTCTCAGGAGTCTTCTCCAACACCACAGTTCAAAAGCATCAATTCTATGGCGCTCAGCCTTCTTCACAGTCCAACTTTCACATCCATGCATGACCACAGGAAAAACAGCCTTGACTAGACGAACCTTAGTCGGCAAAGTAATGTTTCTGCTTTTGAATATGCTATCTAGGTTGGTCATAACTTTTCTTCCAAGGAGTAAGCGTCTTTTAATTTCATGGCTGCAATTACTATCTGCAATGATTTTGGAGCCCCCCAAAATAAAGTCTGACACTGTTTCCACTGTTTCCCCATCTATTTCCCATGGAATGATGGGACTGGATGCCATGATCTTCGTTTTCTGGATGTTGAGCCAATTTTTTCACTCTCCTCTTTCACTTTCATCAAGAGATTTTTTAGTTCCTCTTCACTTTCTGCCATAAGGGTGGTGTCATCTGTATATCTGAGGTTATTGATATTTCTCCTGGAAATCTTGATTCTAGCTTTTGCTTCTTCCAGCCCAGCGTTTCTCATGATGTACTCTGTAGGGTGACAATATACAGCCTTGACGTACTCCTTTTCCTATTTGGAACCAGCTGTTGTTCCATGTCCAGTTCTAACTGTTGCTTCCTGAGCTTCATATCGGTTTCTCAAGAGGCAGGTCAGGTGGTCTGGTGGTATTCCCATCTTTTTCAGAATTTTCCACAGTTTATTGACATCCACACAGTCAAAGGCTTTGGCATAGTCAATAAAGCAGAAGTAGATGTTTTTCTGGAACTCTCTTGCTTTTTCCATGATCCAGCAGATGTTGGCAATTTGATCTCTGGTTCCTCTGCCTTTTCTAAAACCAGCTTGAACTCTGGAAGTTCATGATTCACGTATTGTTGAAGCCTGGCTTGGAGAATTTTGAGCATTACTTTACTAGCATGTAAGATGAGTGCAATTGTGCAGTAGTTTGAGCATTCTTTGATATTGCCTTTCTTTGGGATTGGAATGAAAACTGACCTTTTCCAGTCCTGTGGCCACTGCTGAGTTTTCCAAGTTTGCTGGCCTATTGAGTGCAGCACTTTCACAGCATCATCCTTTAGGATTTGAAATAGCTCAACTGAAATTTCATCACCTCCACTAGCTTTGTTTGTAGTGATGCTTTCTAAGGCCCACTTGACTTAGAAGCCTGGCTTGGAGAATTTTGAGCATTACTTTACTAGCATGTAAGATGAGTGCAATTGTGCAGTAGTTTGAGCATTCTTTGATATTGCCTTTCTTTGGGATTGGAATGAAAACTGACCTTTTCCAGTCCTGTGGCCACTGCTGAGTTTTCCAAGTTTGCTGGCCTATTGAGTGCAGCACTTTCACAGCATCATCCTTTAGGATTTGAAATAGCTCAACTGAAATTTCATCACCTCCACTAGCTTTGTTTGTAGTGATGCTTTCTAAGGCCCACTTGACTTTGCATTCCAGGATGTCTGGCTCTAGATGAGTGATCACATAAAACATGGAAAAAAGAAAGCAGAACCACTAGACCAGAAGATGAAAAACATGTTCCCTTAAAATGAAACCTAAGGCAGAATGTGTGCTTAGTTGATCAGTCGTGTCCGACGCCTGGACCCTAAGGACTCTAGCCCACCAGGCTCCTCAGTCCATGGGACTTCTTGCAAGAAAACTGGAGTGGGTTGCCTTTTCCTTCTTCAGGGGATCTCCTTGACCTAGGGATTGATTCTGGGTCTCCTGCATAGCAGGCAGAGTCTTGACCTGCTGAGTCACTGAGGAAGTTCCAAAAGGCAGGGTGGGTCTGCCCTAATGCTTCAAGGATAACTTATGTCTGGAACACTGTACAGGGATTTTTGACTATCCACACCCACACCTGAGGAGGGGGTCTCCTTCTAGATACCTCTACCTTCTTCCTTTTTGCAATTCTTCAAGCTTATACTCAAAGATGGTTTTGTGGGTCCATTTCGTGGGTAAGACATCTGAATGCCGAGAGATTTCTGCTTTCTGACAAAGTACAGGATAGATTAGATTAATGATTAATTAATCTTTAATTAGTCTTCATCAATGCTCATTGGTAATGATTTTGTTAAAGATAGCAAACCAAGTGATTAGTAATGATTACACAGCTAGTTAGAGATAGAACAGCATGCATAAATCACTATTGTAGCAAAGAAGTATTCTTCCTGACTTCTGACACTTATTATTTCAAAAAAGTTTTATTTTCTTTAGTGAGTTTTGTTCAGTTTTCAGGAATATGTTTTGAACATCTGCAGTATATCAATCACTGTTTCAGGCAAAGACTGTATGCTAGTAAACCAAAGAGAAAAATCCCTCCCCTCATGGAACTTACATTCTAGTGAGGAAGAGAGGAAATAAGGTAAAAAGGAGACATACAAAATATGTTGGAGAGTGGCAAGTGTGAGAGGGAACTAATAAAGCAGAAGTGGGAAGTTTGGAACACATGGTAGGGGCGAAACTGTGAAGTTAGTCAAAGTGATCTTGCAGCTCTGAATTAGAAGATGAATTTTGAGTAAATGATTGAAGGATTAAGCGATTAAGTGATTGAGTCAGGCAGTGTTTTCCAGGCAAAGACAGAACATGTGAAAACACTGAGGCAGGAGAATCAGCACAGAGTCCAGTGTGCCTATAGTGCAGTGGGTTCAGGGAGAGTTCAGGACATGAAGTCAAAGAGGTAAGAAGTGGATAGTGAACCAGATGATGGAGGGACTCGGGCCCCTGCATTATTCTCAGATGAAAAGCCAATGGAGAATTTTGAGCAGAAGGTTGACATGACCTGAGTATATTTTAAGAGGATCACACTGGCTTTTGTCTTGAAAACAGACTGCAGGGGAACAAGAGCATGTGAAATTCTCTAATTTATGAGCTATTACAGAGAACATTTTAATGTAGTGGAGATCCATTGAATTCTATTTCTATAAATTCTCCTTTTATTTTACTGCAAACTGAGAATACGGTGAAGTGAAATTCTAACTGTACATTCATAACTACTCCCACTTAGTACTCAGTGATTGTGTTGTGTGGGTAATAAGTGTGATATGCAGTTCTTGGCACTGAGAGGAATGTACTGATGAACCCAAGAGGACTGCCCTCAAGAAATTCACATTTCAGAAGCCGTGACTGAGCATGTCAACAGGCAGGCTTGTAGAACATTGGCAGAGAAGGAAAATTACAGGGATTGACTGCAGTGTTGTGGTTGTTTGGAACTGTGACAAAAACTCTCAGGCCCAAAACGTCACCTCCAAGTATTGCAGATATAAAAAATATCCAAATCTGTGGCCCAGTAGTCTTGTTGCATTTCTCTTTGCTTTCTTCTTCGCTGCTCTCTCTCTCTCTTTCTTCATTGTGAGGGGAAATGAAGCATATTGACATCTATTGTTGACAGCATTAATTGTAGAATGCCAGATCACGAAATTTGACTAACCATTTTCTACTCGGGATGATCAGAGCATGAACACTTTCAGCAGAGCTAGTTACAATGGCTTTACATCTTTACATCTCTTAGACCATGATGGCGTTACTTAGGAACAACCTGGCTATCATAGTTATTACCAAATGGGTAGACTGCAGCTGTTAGATGGAAAATAGTCCCCTTTATTAGTAATGGAGGGTTAAATGGCCATTTGAGGGAAGATAACCTTAATATCCATGGCCTTTTTTTCCTTCCTTTCTTAGCCTGCACTAAGTGTCCCTCTTCTGTGTTCATCTAATACCCTGCGAATAACTGTTAGTAGAAAATAATCTAAATTAACTGGGAGGGAGCCCATGTTGTTTCACCAGATCTTTTTGAGGGCAATATATGTATGTTTCATATCTGTGCATAGCCACCACAGAGCCTAACAGATAATAATGTTCCATAAATGTTTATGAATTAAACTGTTGAGTTGGATGCGAATATGGTACTTAAATGAGTTTCATATGGGAAACAAATTGCATTGGTATAAATGCTTTTGAGAGCCAAATATTTTCCAGTTACCAGGCACTTATCACCCAAGGCTACATCAAATTCAACTCATCCTGGAGGAGCTCACAGGCCAGTGATGGGGAGAGACCTGAAAACTCATCATTGGAACACAATGGGATGTGACCCTGATAAGTTTAGTCCAAGAGATAGCCCAGAGTAGAGCTGCTTAACTTTCTAGAGACTCACTGGAAAAGTTTGATCAGTATCTTGAAAAGTGGCTGTTGCTTGTGTGGTAATGAGTAGGAAGTTCATTCCAACAAATGTGCCTGGGATTTAGAAAGCTGTAGAGGTATGTGATAAAATGGATTATCCATTCCTAAGATAATGTTTAGGCTGTATATTTTTGAGTTTACTGGGCAAGTAAAATGAGAATTTCAACCAGAAGCCAAAGGGTATCATTAAATTGGAGAATGAATTTGATTGTATAGATTTAGTGAGAACAGATTGAAAGTTATAAAGAAATAATGTTATGATTGTGCTTTGGAAAGGTCATTTTGGTGATACAGAGGATGGCTTAGAAAAGACAGAATGCTGAGAGACCAGTTAATAACAAGCTATGATGGGATATCACAGTGTGAAATTATGGTTGCAAAAGTGGACTCTGGATCTAAATACCTGGATTTGTCTGTGGTCTCCATGACTTTGTGCAAGTTACTTAACTAGTCAGTGCTTCAATTTTCTTATGTAATAGTGGGCATGTAATGAAACTTGCATATAGGGATGTTATAGATATTAAGTAGAGTGCACAACATGTAGTTACACTTAAAAAGTGTTATTTATTATCATATCCCATTCAAACACTGTAAAAACCCTGTAATGGAAATGCGGTGCTTGTACCCATTTTACAGATATGGATACTAAGGATTCTAGAATTAGAGTTACTATAATGTTTGATTGCTGAATTTTATATATTTGTGTATTAAGTAGTATAAAAGAGGTCATAAGCAATGGGTGAAATGAGAGTTTGCTAGTAATGCCTGTTAATGGATTTTTAATTTGATAAAATTAAAAAAATCATGCAGTCGTGAAACTCCCAATCTCTCTAGGTTTGCTATGAATTCAGGAGATTAGAAACTGAAGTGACCATATAGCATACGTAGAAAATAACATTTGGCATAGTAAGATGAAATATAGACTATTCACGTTCTTCAGTTACCAAGTCATACCTGACTCCTTGCAACCTCATGGACTCTAGCACACCAGGTTCCCCTGTTCTCCACAGTCTCCCAAAGTTTGCTCAAATTCACGTCCATTGACTCAGTGATGCTTTCCAACCATCTCATCCTCTTTTGCCTTAATCTTTCCTAGCATCAGGATTTTTTTCCAGTGAGTCAGCTCTTCACATCAGGTTGCCAAAGTATTGGAGCTTCAGCATCAGTCCTTCCAGTCCCTTCTAATCAAGGTTGATTTCCTTTAGAATTGATCATTTTAATCTCCTTGCTGTCCAAGGGATTCTCAAGAGTCTTCTCCAGCACCACAATATGAAGGCATCAATTTCTTGGTGCTCAGCCTTCTTTATGGTCCAACACTCACATCTGTACATAACTACTGGAAAAACCATAGCTTTAACCATACTTGCCTTTGTCTACAATGTGATGTCTCTGTTTTTTAATATGCTGTCTAGATTTGTCATAGCTTTCCTTCCAAAGAGCAAGCATCCTTGAATTTCATGGCTTCATTCACTGTCCACAGTGATTTGGAGCTCAAGAAAATAAAATCTATCACTCTTTTCACTTTTCCCCCACCTGCTTGCCACAAAGTGATGGGACTAAATGCTGTTATCTTTGTTTTTTGAATGTTGAGTTTTAAGTCAGTTTTTTTCACTCTCCTCTTTTACCCTCATTAAGGGGCTCTTTCGGTGGCTCAGAGGTTAAAGCGTCTGCCTGCACTGCAGGAGACCTAGGTTCGATCCCTGGGTTGGGAAGATCCCCTGGAGAAGGAAATGGCAACCCACTCCAGTATTCTTGCCCAGAGAATCCCATGGATGGAGGAGCCTGGTGGGCTACAGTCCAAGCAAAGAGTCGGACACGACTGAGCGACTTCACTCACTCACTCACTTTGTTCCTCTGCCCTTTCTGCACGGTATTGCATATCTGAGGTTGTTGATACTTCTCCCAGCAATTTCATCGAGCCTGGCATTTCACATGATGTACTCCACATATAAGTTAAATAAACAAGGTGACGATATA
Organism: Madoqua kirkii; assembly: GCA_006408675.1. Taxonomy (NCBI): domain Eukaryota; kingdom Metazoa; phylum Chordata; class Mammalia; order Artiodactyla; family Bovidae; genus Madoqua; species Madoqua kirkii. The sequence continues at coordinate 18,564 of SJYC01043939.1, read as the reverse complement.
CAGCCTTGGCATACTCCTTTCCCAATTTGAAATCAGTCAGTTGTTCCATGTTGAGTTCTAACTGTTGCTTCTTGACCTGCATACATGTTTTTCAGGAGACAGGAATGGTGGTCTGGTACTCCCATCTCAGAATTTTCCACTGTTTGTTGTGATTCACTCAATCAAAGGCCTTAATGTAGTCAATGAAGCAGAAGTAAATTTTTTTTTTTCTGGAATTCTCTTGCTTTCTCCATAATCTCGTGAATGTTGGCAATTTGATTTCTGGTTCCTCTGCCTTTTTTAAACCTAGCTTGTACATCTGGAAGTTCTGTGTTCGTGTACTGCTGAAGCCTAGCTTGACGGATTTTGAGCATAACCTTGCTAGTGTGTGAAATGAGTGCAGCTGTATGATAGTTTGAACATTTTTTGGCCTTGACTTTCTTTAAGGTTGGAATGAAAACTTACCATTTCCAGTCCTATGGACACTGCTGAGTTTTCCAAATTTGCCAGCGTATTTTGTACAACACATCAGTAACAACATCTTTTAGGATTTTAAATAGCTCAGCTGGAATTCTATAACCTCCATTAGTTCTATTCATGGTGATACTTCTGAAGGCCCACATGACTTCACAGTTCAGATATTCAGCTCTACATGAGTGACTGCACCATCATGGTTACCCAGATCATTAAGACCTTTTTTGTACAGTTCTTCTGTATAGTCTTGCCTCCTCTTTCTAATCTCTTCTGCTTCTGTTAGGTTCTTACTGTTTCTGTCCTTTATCAAGCCCATCTTTGCATGAAATATCCCTTTATACCTCCAGTGTTTGGTAGAGATGTCTAGTCTTTCCCATTCTATTGTTTTTCTTTATTTATTTGCGTTCTTCATTTAAGAAGGCCTCCTTATCTCTTCTTGCTGTTCTCTGGAACTCTGCATTCAGTTGAGAATATCTTTCCCTTTCTCCCTTGCTTTCAGTTTCTCCTCTTCTCTCAGCTAATTGGAAAGTCTCCTTAGATAACCCTTTGCCTTCTTGCATTTCTTTTTCTTGGGGATGGTTTTGGTCACCACCTTCTGTACAGTGTTACAAACCTCCATCCATAGTTCTTCAGGTACTCTATCAAATCTAGTCCCGTGAATCTATTCATCACCTCCACTGTATAATCATAGATTTGATTCGCTCATACCTGAATGATTCAAGGTCTTCCCTACTTTTTTTAAGCTTGGATTTTGCAAAAAGAAGCTCATGATCTGAGCCACAGCTCTGGGTCTTGTTTTTGCTGTCTGTATCACGCTTCTCCATCTTCGCCGGCAAAGAACATAATCAATCTTTGATTTTGGTATTGACCATCTGATGATGCCCACGTGTTGAGTCATCTCTTTGGTTGTTGGAAAAGTGTGAGCACTTGTTCACTGGCTTTGCTCTGCAGAGACAACCCTCATCTTCCTGACTGAGCACCTGTGTTATAGCTGTCCATTGAAATGGCTCTTTGTAGAGTCATAGTTTCACAATATGGTCCTGTTCGTACATTTTACAAAATGACTTTTCTTGTCAAAAAGTAAATACAATTCATCATGTGGTTAATTCCTAGCCCCCTATCAAACTAACAGCCCTGGTAAGAACAACCTAACAACTGGTTTATAAATCATCTATCCTGCAATGTGTACTTGTTTTTTCATTTGTTTATAATAACAGGTGACAATACCATCTGCCAGCTTAACAAATGTTGCATATACCCCATGGTTCTTTTGAGATGTGTAACTCTTTATCATACTGGTCTTCAGATAAGCACAGTAACACTCGGTCAATAATCAGATGCAAATTTGAGGAGCACTGTGCTTTGTCAAGTGGTCCATGGTGGGTGAGGTTTATTGTTTCTGAGATGTACACAACAGAAAATGGCAATTTGGGAAGCAGCTATCAGTTGCATTCCCAGAAGTGTTTGAAAGGGGCTGATAACAATCTGTCTTATGTTTACAGGATAAAGGAAATAGATCCCCTCATGAAGAGGCCCCAACTACCTCTTAGTATTACTCTTAGCCTTTGAAATTATAAGTTCAATGTATTGTATTTCCCCAGATCATATGGGTTCAGGGCATCTGAGCTTCACAGAGTAAAGATATCTTTAGGTTTTCACAAAACCAGTGTATATGTGTAGCAGGGATAGGTGGCATGAGAAGGTTTTCAAAACCAGGAAATTTTCCATTAAATTATGCATTCTAATTTATTCAGTAGCAACTTACTTAAACTCTCCTTTATCATCATAAATTTCAGTTTCTGGTATGAAGATACCACATCTCAGTAACCTCTTTTATATTCACTGATACCACAGCCTCTGTCAGGGCCAAGTCTGAGAGAACTCTTACTGAAGTCAAGCTCTAAAACATGATCTGGATACTGTGTACAATGACGGAAAATATACATCAAACTTTGAATATCGATTAAAGATTATTAATTCTTACCCTGTATATTTCCAGAACCTAGTTTGATTTTTTGTGCAATCATAAATTCATTTTCTAATTTAAAATGACAGTAATATAGAAAAAAAATCCATAGTTATTCCAACCAGCCATATACTTCTGATGAAATTGCTCTGTAAAATAGATATAAAACCTCCTATATCACTAAATCTCAATTACACTGTGGAATGTGAAAACCAACAGAAGGCAGTAACCTCCGAATGAGACTGAACTCCAGGGAAAATGGAGGCTAAGAAGCAAACTGGGATGACTTAACATTTTTGTACTTTTAAATGTTTATAGTTTGATTGTTGATTACTTTGTTGAAAGTAAATTGCTTTTACTTTTCATTTTCTGTTTTATTGAAGTATGAATGACAAATAAAAAATTGTATATGTTTAAGGTGAATAGCATATTATTTTGATATAAGTATACTTTATGCAATGATTACTACAGTCAAGCTATTTAAAATGTCTCTGGCATCACATTTGATCTCACATAGGTATCATTTTGTGAATTCTTGAATAGTCCCAGCCTCAGAGCACAGTGTTCATTTTCTGGTTGCTATTTTTAAAAAGTATAATTTATATAATATTTTCCAATACTTAAAATTAATAATGTTTGAACTTTTGTGTGGTAGCTCTATAGCTGAGGTATAAAACACAGTTATATAGCCCTTAATATATTTAGAGTGTAGGTACATATTATGAGACAGTTATACCTTATAATTTGTGTGACAGAAGTCACTCCATAAGTATCTATTTGTTGACAGAAGTCACTCCATAAGTATCATTATTTTATATAGTCAGGTTCACATTCAAAATATGTGGACATATAAATTGCATGTATATTACATATTAATGCATGGCCTTCCCTGGTGCTCAGATGGTGAAGAATCCACTACAATGCTGACCTAGGTTTGATCCCTGGGTTGGGAAGATCCCCTGGAGAAGGGAATGGCTACCCACTCCAGTATTCTTGCCTGGCGAATTTCATGGACAGAAGAGCCTTGCAGGCCACAGTCCATGGGGTTGCAAAGGGTTGGACACGGCTGAGCAACTTTCACTTTCACTTTAATAGATTATATGTGTGTGTGCGTAGTCATTCAGTTGTGTGTGACTCTTTGTGACCCCATCGGCTACTAGCCCACCAGGCTCCTCTGTCCACGGAAGTCTCCAGGCTGGAACACTGGAGTGGGTAGATATTCCTTTCTCAGAGGATCTTCTCAACCCACAATCAAACCCAGGTCTCCTGCATTACAGGCGAATTCTTTACCATTTGAGCCACCTAAATTATATAGATGTGGATAATAAAAATAGAAATAAATCTGTGTGTGTGTATATATAATATACACAAACACACATACATATAACTGTTCAGTCACTAAGTTATGGCCAGCTCTGCCACCCCATGAACTGCAGCACTCCAGGATTCCCTGTCTGTCACTGACTCCTGTAGTCTGCTCAAACTCATTTCCATTGAATGGATATATTTCCAGAATTCATTGAAATATATGGTGTTTCTTTTTTAGTGACTTCATTCAAATATGCCAAAATTAATAGAAAGAAACACATCTGTGTTTTAGTTTCATGTTTTTGAATTCTCAAGAAATAACTTCATCCCTTAGTATTTACAAAACTACAGACAACCTTTGATCATTTTATTGATAAAGTTGAAAAAATTATCATTGTCTTAGATACGTCTGAATATAAGAACATTATTTTCTTATAGTTTGTTTCCAATACTTTAATATACCAAATTAGTTCAGTGAGTTCCATGCAGGATTTCTAGCATATATCATTACTGTAAATACACACAATATTAGAGTCTAATTCAAAGTTAGGACTTTCAGAAAGAATACAATGAAACAGTATCCTAAAATTGTCAACATATTTTGAAATAAGAAAACAGAGGAGAGTTCAGGCAATTTTGCTGCCTTTTATCGAAAGACCCGGATTATTGTCTTATAGAAAAGCCATCAGTATAATTAGTAGATTGTGCTTTACTGACCAGGCTGCTTTCTAATTCCCACCATGATATTGCTTGATTCTCTGTGCATTTACAGAGCTATAATTACACCTGAAGGTTTAGACTTCGCTAGGCCAACAACACTCTTGAAACGGCCAAAAATGGGAAAGTATCAGGAGAGTGCAGCACCTTGGTGATATCATACAGGAAAAGCTGCTCTGTCGATTAGCTGGTGAGACTGTAACTAATGGTGGGCTTGGCAGAGCTCAGCTGGAGACCAGGGACTGAGGTCTGGGACCAACATTAGTGTGGTTCTCAGTGAAGCAAATGAATTCAGAGAGAATTAAAAACCAAAACAAACTATAGCAACAACCTCAGAGACTAAAGGGTCAATGTAGCAGGAAACAGCACTATTTTAAGAATTAGTTGTTTTTTATTTTGTCAGTTTGATTGTTGTTATATATATATGTGTGTTGTGTGTGTGTATATATATATAACTTTGATATTGTCTCTTGTTAAATGAGATAGATAGCTTTAGACTATTTTTCAACAATTTATAATACACATCATATTCAACTGGACTTTTTTGCCTTTTCACCGATAACATTTGTACTACTTTGGGCAAACCTCTCCCCAAGACATATGATTGGTTAAAACAGAGATAGACAAATTTTTAAAGGTGTCAAAGACTTTTGCACAAATCAAAGTTTCTTAAGCACTGTCTTGCATAGGGAGGTAATATAGGAGAGAGAGTATCAACTTCACTTATCAGATGTAGTTTCAAATTCCACAACTGCGGTTTATTTTTCTTAAGCAACATATTTAACCTTCAGTTTAGTCAGTTACTCATCCATCAAGTGGAGATTTTAATATCTTTCTTGTTTAGAGAGTTAAATGAGATACAAACGAATAGTGTCTGATAGGTGATATACGCCAGCTTTTTCACTCTCCTCTTTCACCTTCATCAAGAGGCTCTTTTGTTCCTCTTTGCTTTCTGCCATAAGGGTGATGTCATCTGCATGTCACATATTATTGATATTTCTCCTAGTCATCTTGATTTCCACTTTCATCTAGCCAAACGTTTCACATAATGTACTCTGCTTATAAGTTGAATAAGAAGGATGACAATGTACAGCCTTGACATACTCTTTTCCCAATTTTGAACCAGTCAGTTGTTCCATGTGCAGTTCTGACTGTTGCTTCGTGACCTGCTTCAGTTTCTCAGGAGGCATGTCGGGTGGTCTAGTATTCCTATCTCTTTAAGAATTTTCCAATTTGTTGTGATCCACACAGTCAAAGATTTAGCGTAGTCTATGAAGCAGAAGTAGATGTTTTTCTGGAATTATCTTGCTTTCTCTGTGATCCAGTGGATGCCACCAGTTTGATCTCTGATTCCTCTGCCTTTTCTAAATCCAGCTTGAACATGTTGAAGTTCTTGGTTCACACGCTATTGAAACCTGGCTTGGAAAATTTTGAGCATTACTTTGCTCACGTGTGAGATGAGTGCAATTGTGTAGTAGTTTGAACATTCCCTGGCATTGCCTTTCTTTGGGATTGGGATGAAAACTGACCTTTTCCAATAACTATTAGGGAAATAGAAATCAAAATGACAAGTTATCACCTGTTGAGATGACTGTTAAAAGGTTTGAAATACCAGTTGTTAGAATGGGTGTGGGGAAAAGGAAACTATCACTGTTGTTGGGACTGCAAATTGGGCAGCCACTATCAAAAACTGTAAGGAAATTCCTCAAAAAAATTAAGAATAGAACTACAACATGACTAGGCTTTTCCATTTCCACTCTGTATGCTAAGAACAAGACAACAATAATTCAAAAGTTATATGCACCGCTGTTATTATCACAGCTTCATTTAAAATAGCTGAGAAATGGAAACAACTTAAGTGTCCGTAGACAGAGGAATGGATAAAAAAGATGTGGTGGACATATGTGTGTGTGTGCGCATATACAATGTGCTACCACTCAGCCACAAAGAATAAAATCCTGACATTTCAAACAACATGAATGAACCTTGAAGGTATTGATATTATGCTAATCAAAATAAGTCAGAGTTAGACAAAGGTCATATGATTTAACTCCTCTGTGAAATCAGAACAAAACAAATGATAAAATAAAAATAAATTTATAGATTATAGAGAATATGTTAGTGGCTGCTAAAGGGGAAGAGGGCTGGTAGTAGCAAAATGAATGAAGGGTGGAAACGCGTCATATGGTTCTGGGTGGTAACAGACCTATGGCAGTGATCACTAGTATCATGTAGAGGTGTCAATCTGAAACGTAGGGGGAAAAAAAGCAGTTTAACCTATTATAAGGGATTATATGAAGACAGCATGAATATTTCAGCATTTCTTGAAATTTCCAACTATAGAAAAAGAAAATGCTTTTCAGAAAGCCTTGCCAGCAAATAATTCTTTATGATACATTCTGAAAAGGTGAGAATTATTCTCAGAACTGGGAAAAACAATACAGCTCTAGCACCTGATGGTTATTTCTGCTGAGATTGTAAAGCACTGAGCAAATGCATGTAGATTTCTGATTAATTATCTATGGATCTGAGAAAAAGAATTGATAGCTTTAAAAAGTTATAGCCATGTTCATGAAGGAAGGTAAGAATGTTCATTGTTTACCTTTCTGGCTTTCCTTTGCTCCCAAGTATGAGCTATTGGTCAAGATTTATTTTTTCCTAAACAATATCAGAAACTAGGCTCTAGAGAATCATTTGAACATTCTAAACTATAATTTGATGCAGTGGATATGTTATTTATATTGTACAAAGAATTATCAGAAATACGTTGGGTTCCAAAATCAGTTCAGTTTAGTTCACTGAGTCATGTTCAACCCTTTGCAACCCCATGGACTACAGCACACCAGGCTTCCTGGTCCATCATCAACTCCCGGAGCTTTGCTCACACTCATGTTCATCGAGTCAGTGATGCCATTCAACCGTCTCATCCTCTGTCATCCCCTGATCCTCCTGCCTTCAATCTTTCCCAGCATCAGGGTCCTTTCCAATGAGTCAACTCCTTGAGTTACGTGGCCAAAGTATTAGATCTTCAGCATCAGTCCTTCCAATGAAAAGTCAGGATTGATTTCCTTTAGGATGAACTGGTTCGATCTCCTTGCAGTCCAGAATAATGACACAATATAATGACACAATAATAATGACACAATGTATATCTTCTCTTTAGATATTGATTCAAATAAAATGTTTTAAGGCAGTGACTTATAAAAGTGATACATATGTACCTGACACATTTCATCTTAACTCAAACTATAAAAACTCTTCTTTTGATGTAAGACTCAGGATTCTTCTTTGGATTCTACTGGAATCAGTAGCTGGCATTTTCTTTTTTACATTAAAAAATCCATAATTTATTCTCTATGGATTTTTATGTGTTAGTTTCCTTACAGTAGAATAAGAACTTAAAGATATAAAATCATTTGAGAAAAGACTCCTTTAGATTTTATCATTGTTTTCTTTCCAACTATCATTTAGAAATTTACTTTAATGTCTCTATGTGGACTTTATGTAGTCTTTCTAATATGATAAATTTATTATTTTTATTTTTTGGTATATATTTTTATACTCATTAACTGTATACATAATATTTGAGTTGCACAGTGATATACATTCAAAGTACAACTGATATAACCAGATTTGAGTTTGTGTTTATGACCAGCACTCTATAAACACATAAGTGAGGGGAGTAAAAACACATGTAGCCACAACTTACATCATGCAGTTCAACTAATCAGAACAAAAGCATGTGGGAGTATCCCTAGAATCCTATTATTTATGACCACATTTTACTGAAATTCTACTGCTTGACATTGAACTCAAGACATGAGTATAATATTCATATTTATAGTAAGTTCTGTGCTTTGAAAAGCTCATAAATAAATTGGACCACTTAAAGAAATATAGCATCCCAAATTTATGTCCAGGTAATAGCAGCATTTCAGAGGTATTGTCTAATTTATCCCCCGTTGCCAGTAGAATGAAACTATATCACTGGCAGAGAGATGACATAGCATTTCAGAAATATGGTTCCATGCTGAGGGCAACATTATGTGGGAACAAATACAAACAATTTGAATCAGGTAGTGTTTTGTGTTATATATTCAGCTTATTCATGAACACACTGAAAAGAAATGATATGATGAGTTCATTACATTAAAAAATTTTGAAACAAAGCATACTGAAGTATGTGTGTGTGTGTGTGTGTGTGTGTGTGTGTGTGTATGTATGTTTATATCTACAAAACATACATGTAGCATATTTACCATCTGAGCCACTAGGGAAGCCCCTTATAAATATATACATATGTATTTTAGTATCACATGGGCTGTGATATGATTATGGTCCAAAGCTTGGACTCTGGACAAATCATCTTTACTAATAGCCATATGAACTTGGGCAAATTAACCTCTCTCTCTGCCTTGGTTTTCTCATCTTTAAAAATGAAGATAATATTATCTACCTCATTAGATAAGCTCCTGTGTGTAAAATACTTGGGATAGTGCTATGAATAGCAACTGTAGTATATGAAATATGTGTGCATACAGACAGGGAAACTGTGCGTGTGATTTAGGAATGCCTGTACTGCTTTGAATTTTTAAGTTTAAGGTATGAAATGCATTTCATAGCTTGACAGAATTTGTCATTTTAAGCCTGTACCAGTTATCTACGCTACATTAATGGAGTCTATGATAAAACTCCTAAAGCCAATAGAGAATATCGTGTCTTATTACATTCAACCATGGACAGCCACCGACACCTTCTGTCAACAGGAAAACAAATATTATGACTGCCTCTTATTCAGAACAGCATCTCCATATCTGTGTTGAATTCAATAAGATGGTTATTTTAAAGGGCACCATGCCAGAAATAGCAGACCTCATGACAAATTCTAAAATGTGCCTGTAGCTGTCTGCAGTGATATTCTCTTGTATTCCTACTAGCAATTTCTGATATAACCCACGGCCACAGTGACTGCCAGTACATGGGAGTGATCTTGATAACATTTCTGCTTTCATTTCAACTCTTGATTGGCCTTTAGCAGTCAGAGTAAGTGAGGCTGTCATTCCATCTCCCATCCTTATGAAATTGAATTTTATGAAAGAGACGTAACCTAGAGTTTGAGAGGTTTGATTGACATCTTCCATATGGCTGCCTCGCTGCAGTCAAAGAAACAGTGCCTTTAAGCCTCGGCTGGTGTCTTCCTTAGAGTAGGAGAACAGCAAGCAGATGGGAGGGAAAGAGACAAGGAAGACACCAGAGTCTGGAGACTATGATATCTACTTCTGTTTCCTGCGACAGAAAGTGCAGTTATACCACCAATTCTGTTAAATATACGGCATCTATTTAACAGGGAATGCTGATGACAGTAATTACCGTATTAGTTCACTGCCTTAAATGGGGGAAGGCCAGGAAGATTGGAGTGGCATTTTACCTTGTTTTGTATTCACAAAATAAAAATATTTACAAACATACACAAATATTTATTAGGACCAAACCTGAAAACTGCCTAGATATTACTTCTCTGATAATGATATATGAGACATGCTTTTTGGACTCCTTATCTGCTTTTCAGAAAAAAAAAAAAGTGTGTCTGCATTTTTACCTTGTTGACAAATTTCAAATTCTCCAGATGGCAGCTTTAATATGTTTAATGTGATTGTGCTGTTAAAAAATAGCAATAGAGTTTTCTCTAGAGAAAGTCATTTGCTGTGAAAGAGTGATATCATATGATACATGAAAATAAGAACATTGCAAGCTATTTTTGTTATTTGACTTTCTCTGAGCTCTTGATGAATAAAAAATCCTAGTTAAAAAAAATGATATTGATGAGGAATTTAGCAACTTATTCTACTCAAATCTGAAAGTCTCTTATTGAAATAGAGTCAACCCATCCTTCATTTGCTCTGTTGTGTATTGGTAATATTAGCCATGTTTTTTTTTTTAAATGATGTTTGTATGTACTTGCTACATGAGCAATAGGGGATTTGGCAATGGATCAGAACCAGATATATAGCTCCACAGCAGGGATGTCAGAACACCTGGGCCCTCTTGAGAGTTTTGAGAATTTCTGTCTTAATAAGCATTTCAGTTATTAGCATATCTCATGGTATAAGACTAATTCTGCCAGACAACATGAAGTCTGATTCATCTCATTACCTGTCCCCAAACACACACCTCACTGGTACCTGAGACAACGCTTTGCATCACTCAATATTTGTAGTATACCATCAGTGCTGTGGGATACATGATTGAAAAGTTTATGGTCAAAGTCTTCTACACAGTGACATTCCTATGTTATTAGTATTTAAACTATTTGTGCATTAGTTTCCCCTTGAATCAATTAAAGACTTTGTTGCGGAGATACTAGAGGTTCAAGGTCAAATAGTTACATTAAGCCATTAAGCTCCCTAACTCTTACCTGTCATGTACTTTGATTGAGCCGTGAAAACTACCAAGAAGAGCTGCCATTCTGATGTATTCTGATTCTTCTGGGAAGTAGGGTTTCCAGTGAGGAAAATTATAGACTCAGTGGAAAAATCAAAACAATGATCCATCTACTCAGAGGACCTGGACTGTGATATTTTTAGCTTATTTCATATGAGCATAGGGAAACTTTAAACTTCATAAATGAGAGTTTGGCTACTAAGGTATGAAACCATTTCATAGCACAATTCCAGATACATGTCATTTTGTTGTGACTTTGCCAGATTATTAGTCTACTAACTGCATCAATAGGATAAAATTTGACCTTATTTTCAAAAGGTTCTATCTTAATTGTAAACTCATCTGTAGAGCATTACATAATTTGTAATAATAGAGTAATAATAATGATAGTGATTACACTGTGGGATAATCAATGATTGTGAGTTTTCAAACCATTGAGCTATATATAAAAATAGTTATAGTGTATTTTTTAATCTTTTATAGCCAAAACAGAAATCTCTCATGCTTACATGTTTAGAGAAGTATTTGTTAGTAAAGCAGAATTGGTTCCCCTAAAACTTTTTAAATCAAAATCATAGGTTCTAAATATATATTATCATAAATTGTTTGTGGTTATCAACATGAGCATTGATGTTAGAATGACTGGTGTTTGAGCCCAACTCTATAATCATGATCTTGAACATGGGATATATTTCCTAATCTATACAATAAAGGTAATGATAGATAATCCTTGTAGAATGCATGATTTAAAAGTAACCACTGGGATATAATAAGTACTTAAATAATTTTGAGTAATTATTGTAAAAATAGTGTTTAATTTAAAAAAATCCTGCTTCTAAAAATCAAATAATATTTAGTGTTGTACACATACACACATACTTTCACATAGGAGCACACCAATCAAGTGATCATTTGACTCGTTCAATTCCCCAACAACCAAAAAATTTTTCTGTGTTCTAGTGTTAACTTTTTGTACTACTTTTTTGTAAGACTATTTTCTGTTTTTTTTAAAATCTAGTATAATATGCTAGTCATCAACTTGTCTTTTGATAGCATGAGTGTTCACTATAAAATGGTTATAAATTGCTATGCGGAAGGAACAGCTGTGAGCAGTAATAAAGGATTCTGTTATCACAACAACTAGAATTTTAGCTAGCATACTTAGAATTATATATAAGTAGCATTGTCACACACAATAGCAGAAAAGGTCCTAAAATATGCTGTTTGATTCCTATGTAGGTCAATTAAATAACCCTATTAACTCAACCTCAGAAATAAATGTCTCTGCATTTCAGTGAAGATTTGTTAAGAAATACATGTATTGTGTTTCAGTAATGTTTGTAAGAAATGTAAACACTTGTTTTTCTTTAGTTCCATTGAGCTTATGCCACGTCATCACCAGAATTTGCTTGAAAATCTTTACTGTGATTAACTATATGGAGATAGTTTTTTTAAAAATACATGTTGATTCTTATCTCATCTGAAAAATGGGGAGAATGATGGAAAATAACAGAAGACTTGATGTTTCAAATCTTTTCTTTTTAGCATAGTATTACAGAAATTGAGAGGAGGGCATAGGGGCCCACACCAGTATTCTTGCCTGGAGAATCCCCATGGACAGCAGAGCCTGGTGGGCTACAGTCTATGCGGTCATAGAGTTGGACACAACTGAGCGACTAAGCGCAGCACAGAAATTGAAGGCAAAAGGATAAGGGGGTAGCAGAGGATGGATGATTAGGTAGTCTTACAGACTCAATGGACATGAATTTGAGCAAACTCTGGGAGAGAGTGAAGGACAGAGGAGTCTGACTGGCTATAATCCATGGGGTTGCAAAGAGTTGGACAACAACAAGACTGCAGGAAAAGTACTGCAATAGATTAGATACAATGGAGTATTGAAATAGGCAGGAAAACATTCATTAAGAAAGATCCCTTTGAATAATCAAGGTTATTCATGACTGCCATGTTATTATTTGCACTGTGATCAATAGAATGAGAAATAGATGACCATTTCTAACCAAAAAATTCTATGCAAGTGTCAGTCTGGAATAACATTTGTATTATAATCCAGTATATAAACTTGTATTGTTGAAATGCTAATCATAGCAGCTATTTTAAAAAACAGCCTAGGCATTTTAATAAGTATTCTATATACTTTATTACTTTAATCTTCATGAAAATCCTAGGAGCTATATAATATAATGTCCCTAATCTAAGATTAAAAAACACCTGAGATTCATAGCAATTAGGTTACCTCTTGCAGTAACACAGCTAGAGTTCAAACTTGGCTTTCCAATTCCAAAACTTGAATTCTGTACCACTGTGACACATTGATTTCTATTATAACTGGAGCCATCGGGGCCAGACGTCTTTTGTGATGTTTTTGTCATTTGTATTTGTGGTTTAATTTTTTGTCTTGCTTTTAAAGAAAGGCAATTAGGTGGAACGAGATAGAAAATATTTGTTTCAACTGAATTAGGATGAATTGCCATCTGTGAACCATTTCTTATCAAACATCTTTCAATTTCATTTTACATCCTTTATTGAATACCAGTGTACACACCAATACACATGACCACCTACCTGCACATACAAATGTACACACATTCCCACACACACTTGAATAATTTCAGTTACTTGCTGCTGCTAAGTCACCTCAGTTATGTCCAACTCTGTGTGACCCCATAGACAGCAGCCCACCAGGCTCCCTCGTCCCTGGGATTCTCCAGGCAAGAACACTGGAGTGGGTTGCTATTTCCAAAGTGCCTAAAACTTCAGGTAAAGCTCTGTGCTTGGTTTTGTCCATATCTTACACGTGTAATCATTGCAGACCCTACTTTTAGTTCATTCCCTTCATTTCATATACGAATCAGGTCACTTGTTGAAATGAAAGAAATGTGTCTCTTCTATCACCTGCATGTAACATTTAAAAGATCACATAATGTTCTCACAAGCTTGTCCATTTTGAACACAGAGAACCTTAAGTGGGGAGAGGGCATCATCAGTCATAATTATACAGAATTTTGCTTTATAATATTGATGTTTTTATACAATATCACAAAGAATCCACCACCTCAACAATCTTATAAAGACCCAATACCTCTAGTCTTTACAGCCTTCTTGGGAATTGGCTTAAAAATAAGAGCAACTAATTTGTCTGATTCTGGAGGAGACAAATCTGAAACATGCTCAAAATTACAGTTCATTGTAGGGACTTCAGGGGAGGGTAAGTAACCAGATTGTGGATGAGATCTAGCATGACAAGATGCAGCAAAAGGACAGAATAAACACAGACAGAATTAGCAGCTTTACCAACATAAGCAGACAGCAGTGACATAGAAAATTCTGCACCAGGGAGGCAGACACAGGAGAAACATAAATCCAAGGCAAGATCTCAGGGCAGAAACTTCTTGCTGAAGGACCAGACTCCTATATGAATCAAGGAAACAGTACCAGACCTGTTTCCTCATTTCCTCTAGGGGTGTTTTATATTCTCTCTGCAGCAGGAAATAATGGATAAAACTGGGAGCAATAAATTGGTCGTACTCTACTGGAATGCAGGAAGAAAATTTAGCAGCAATTCTGTTAACAAAATTTTGATAAATAAATACTCTATATGTGCTTGGAAGTTTATCTAAATTCCCATGGTCCTTATGGATTAAAGAGGAACTTTGAACCCATTCTGGGAACTGTTAAAGCCTATTTCAGTTTTCATCTTGGTTTTCTCCCCTGTTTCCCACTCTTGATGCTAAAACAAAGCTAATTTTACAAGTTATCCTTTCCTGGAAAAAACTAAAATACAAATAATTTCTTTATTGTGTCCTGAATTTCCACAGTTTATATGCTAACCAACTTTCGGCCGACTTTGTCATTTCTTTAACATTGCAGATGAACTTTCATTGGAAGCACGCTATCTGCCTAACATCTGTGTTGCCTTATTTATTTTACTCGGAGATTTGAGAGTTGAGATGATCTGAAATCTCAGATTCCTTAAGGAAAGTAGAGACGCTGAAAGCAGACATGTACAAAGAGGAGAAAAGGGTACTCGTGTATAAGTGCAATTTCAATTCAATTTCAGTTTATAATTTTGCAGTAGAAATTTACTTTGGTTGTTTCTAGCCTTTAACACCATTTTTTCCCCCTAATGGAGGAACTCACATTCTAACATGATAGGAAAAAAAGCTTATTTTTCTATCACAGGTGATGAATAAGTTTTATTTTAAATTATTTGTATGCTGAAATTAAAATTTACAAACATAAGAAAATAATGTCAATATCTGGGAGAAAAATGTATTAAGAAATCATTGTTGTCATTAGCAAAATGCATTTTACAGAAACTAGTTCCATACCCCACCAACTGAAAACAGCTAGTCCTCAGTGTACAATTTAAGTGTTAAAAATATATATTTTAATGTATCCATTGGTTTCCTCATAAAAAATTAAATGGAAATATCCAACAAAGAAACAGAAACATTTTCCATTTGCCTTGCAAACACTGAAACATATTTGTTTCAGACTGAATATTCTCCTATTAAGAGGTCAAACTTAGTTTAACAAACTATTAACATAATGGAACCCAATTTTCTCATTCGTAAATTGACGTGGGTGGAATGAGTCTCTTCCAGCTTGAAAAGTCAGTTTATTTATCGGGAAGACATTGCACAGGTACTTTTTATGAACATTTATTGCCATTGAAATAAGATAAATATTACTTAATGGTAATTATCAGAAAGGTTTTTGAAAACTTTTCAGCATAAGCATACTTGACTAAACTAACAATACTATTAGAATTCACATTTAAAATCATGCAGAAGAGAAAAGTATTTTTCATGTCTATGTATTAGTACATACATAACATGCCAAAGGATAACAGTTGTTATAATATTTGAAATAATACAATTAGAATTTGACCCACCATTTCCAATTTTATATATGTGGATATATCAACATACATATAAAAAAGCTGTTTAATGCAACCTGTGTATGTTAAAGTCCAACAGAATTTAAAAAACTATGAAAATGGAATGTCTAAATAAGGGTAAAATGAGGTAGAGCTGTGAAAACAGAATGTGTTGATATAAAGAAGCCTCTACAAAACATTACTAAGTAGGAAGTGCAAGTGAAAGGTCATATTTACATGCTTCCCTGGTGGCTCAGAGGTTAAAGCGTCTGCCTCCGATGCGGGAGACCCGGGCTTGATCCCTGGGTCGGGAAGATCCCCTGGAGAAGGGAATGGTAACCCACTCCAGTATTCTTGCCTGGAGAATCCCATGGACAAAGAAGCCTGTTAGGCTACAGTCCACGGGGTCGCAAAGAGTCGGACACAACTGAGCGACTTCACTCACTATGTAAATAAAATGATAGAAAAGAATGTATGGACACACAGTAAATATTTGCCTGTATGCTGGCACCATCCTAACAATTTAGGAAAATCTATGAACTTTACCATTTTTCCCTAAGTTGACACAGGTTGCTTTTGGGAACATAGGATTGATTGGTTTGAAGTTTGTTAAGTGTCTAAATAAATGTTGAGCCTTACCTAGGTTTCAAGGTCAGTGCAATCTTCATAACGGAATCGGAGAATGAGAGAAAAAGAAAATTGAATTATACATCAGTTTATAAATACAAAACTCGGAAGTAAATTTGTATTTAACCCAAACTGAAAATGTGATAAAATAGTATTCCAATGCAATAAAGATTTTCCCAGGAAAAAAATGTTAATTGAACCTGAGAAAACTTGTCAATATAATCAATCACATTGATGATCTAAAGGAAAAGAAGGTGATGATCTCAGATGCAGAGGTAATAGTTGATAAAGAATGGCCCCAATTTATGTTTTTAAAAAGCCTCAAAAATAGTATTTGCATTATTTGTGGAAATAAAAAAGTTTGTGCAAACTTTTTCTTTGTGGAAAGAAAAAAGTTATGCATTTATAATGGTTATTGTGCAGAAGCCAAATGACCAAAAACCAGAATTTATATACAGCACAATAGACATAGAATCTGACAACCCGCTCCAGTATTCTTGTCCTGGGAAATCTCATGGAAAGAAGACAGAAGAGTCTGGTGGGCTCCAGTCCATTGCATTGCAAGAGTTGGAGATGACTTAGCGACGAAACCTCCACCACTACCAGGCAAACATGAAAGTTATTTATTCCCTAAAACGTTTTTTAGATGAAAATGTCACACATACACACACACACACACACACACACACACACACACACACCAATAATGTTTTTCAAGGTTATATGCATATAAAGTAAGAAGAGTCCAGGGAACAAGAAAGGAGTAACATTGGTGTGGGTTGAAGGAGACAATTTCAGTCAGTAGTAAGTCAGTTCAGTCACTCAGTCATGTACGATTCTTTACGATCCCATGGACTGTGGAACGCCAGGCTTCCCTGTACATCACCAACTCCCGGAGTTTACTCAAATTCAGGTCCATCGTGTCGGTGATGCCATCCAACCATATCATCCTCTGTTGTCCCCTTCTCCCACCTTCAATCTTTCCCAGCATGAAGCTGTTTCCCAATGAGTCAGGTCTTTGCATCTGGTGGCCAAAGTACTGGAATTTCAGCTTCAGCCTCAGTCCTTCCAATGAATATTCAGGACTGATTTTCTTAGGGATGGACTGGTTGGATCTCCTTTCAGTCCTAGGTATTCTCAAGAGTCTTCTCCAACACCACAGTTCAAAAGCATCAATTAAAATTTTTAAAAAAAAGCATCAATTCTTCAGTACTCAGCTTTCTTTATAGTCCAAATCTCACATCCATCCATGATTACTGGAAAAACCATAGCTTTGACTAAATGGACATTTATTGGTAAAGTAATGTCTCTGCTTTTGAATATGCTGTCTAGGCTGGTCACAGCTTTCCTTCCAAGGAGTAAGCATCTTTTAACTACATGGCTGCAGTCACCATCTGCAGTGATTTTGGAGCCCCCCTGTCAAAAAAAAACAAAAAAAGTCTCTCACTGTTCCCATTGTTTTCCATCTATTTGCCATGAAGTAATGGGACCAGATGCCATGATCTTAGTTTTCTGAATGTTGAGTATTAAGCTGACTTTTTCACTCTACTCTTTCACTTCATCAAGAGGCTCTTTAGTTCTTCGCTTTCTGTCATAAGGATGGTGTTATCTGCATATCTGAGGTTACTGACATTTCTCCCGGTAATCTTGATTCCAGCTTGTGCTTCTTCTAGCCTAGGATTTCTCATGATGTACTCAGCGTATAAGTCAAATAAGCAAGGTGTCAATATGCAATCTAGACATACTCCTTTCCCGATTTGGAACAAATCTCTTGTTCCATGTCTAGTTCTAGCTATTCTGTCATAAGGATGGTGTTATCTGCATATCTGAGGTTACTGACATTTCTCCCGGTAATCTTGATTCCAGCTTGTGCTTCTTCTAGCCTAGGATTTCTCATGATGTACTCAGCGTATAAGTCAAATAAGCAAGGTGTCAATATGCAATCTAGACATACTCCTTTCCCGATTTGGAACAAATCTCTTGTTCCATGTCTAGTTCTAGCTGTTGTTTCTTGACCTTCATACAGATTTCTCAGGAGGCAGGTCAGGCAGTCTGATATTCCCATCTCTTGAAGAATTTTCCATGTCTGTTGAGATCCACACTGTCAAAGGCTTTGGTGTAGTCAATAAAGCAGAAGTAGATGTTTTTCTGG
>SJYC01043936.1:0-36821 GCA_006408675.1 Madoqua kirkii | reverse complement strand
TGCTTTTTAATATGCTGTCTAGGCTGGTCATAACTTTCCTTCCAAGGAGCAAGCATCTTTTAATTTCATGGTTGCAATCACCATCTGCAGTGATTTTGGAACCCCAAAAAATAAAGCCAGCCACATGCTTTAATTTAATTGTTACATGTCATTACATGAAACAGTCTCAATTTACCATCCCTCTTCCATTAGACTTTGAGGCTCCTCCATGATTTTATTCTAATAAATAGTGTTACTCTGAGTATCACCACCTAAGTATGTCATCTCCACTTGTGATAAAATTCCTGGAATAAAAATCTAGATGTGGATCAAAATTTTTGTATGGCTTACAAGTTTTTTGCTTCTTTGTTTTGAGGAGTGAGTGGGATATTATATTGGGTTGGTGCAAAAGTTCATCGGGTTTTTCTGTACCATCTGTTTGACCAACTCGATATAAAATGACCTTGGCACAATGCTTGGTATTTAAAAGCTTAGCTTAAAAAAAAAGTGTTTCTTATCATTTGAAAATAATACTGAGCTGTATAGACTAGTAAGAGCCTGTCAGGAAATTTGAAATAGAGTGTGGTAATCTAGGCTTCCTCGGTAGCTCAGAGGGTAATCTAAGTTATTGGTTGAACTCTCTACCACTTTTAAACTGCTACAGCTCTCAAAAATTTTTGTGAGATTTCTGTGTACCAAATTAAACTCATCTTCTTAATTACATATGCACAAATCTTTTCAATATAGGATACAGTCTCTAGTGTTCCACAAGAGTTACAATGTCATGACATGCCTTTAAGATTGTTAGAACTTTATATAATTGAGAAGATCTCTGAAATCTTTCTGAAGTCTTAGCTGCATGTCTTAGCATTGCATCTTTGATTTGATCTTGACTTACAGACACCATTCTGAATTTGTTCTCTTTCTAGAGGCAACATCTTTACTTGAAAAATCTTTTGCCAGCTGTGAAATTTTTATTTTCCAACCTAGCAAGTCTTCAGTTAACAATGTACTCTCTAAATTGTACTTGAAAATGGGACTGTTCCTTTAGCTCATCTCTCATAATATCATGTTATGCATAGCTAAAGATAACAAATAATACTGTCAACTGTTTGCTTGGAAATCCCATTAGCCAGATCCACAAGTTTGTAGATATATTTTCTATCTTCAAAGTTACTGCAGGCAGTATATAGCCTTATTGTTCTCACAATAATTGCTGTGAGTCTTCTTTTCTCCAGTCCTCAAAAACCATTTCTTTATTGTTTTTCCTGTTTTCCTTGATAGTCTTCTCACTGTCCTTCTGGCCTCCATATGCCACCTTGTCTCAAAGTTAATGCTATGAATTTTAGGTTTGTGTTATACTATCACTCAATTTCTGTACTAGTTACCTATTTCTATGTAATTTCTATATAACAAACCATTTCTATATATCAAATTAGTGGAATCTCATGGCTGTGATGCCATGTTGAAACTCAAAAGTTGATTCATGAAAATAGGGAATTTGCCATAAAAATGGAATAAAGGATTTTCAGTTTGCCTAAAGATGATAAAAAGAATTTTAGTTAAACAAACTTGAATGGAATCACAGATGATGGAAATTCTGGTTAGGAAAATGCAAAATTGGCGACAAGCTGTAACTAACAACACGGTACTGCTGCAGTTAAGAAATATCCGTAGTCTCTCTTTATTCTGGATATTGGGATATTAACACGAAATTTCTTTTCCTTTCCCCTGAAAATGTAAGTTTTTATGATTTCTATATTTGTCATTTTATATCACAATATAAAACAACTCAATATAAAATAAAGATAAGCACTTTCATTAGTTTACAACTGAAACTTATTTATACTTTTGCACATTTTCTTCATCTATGTGCAACTGAAATGTATCTGATTATGCTACATCTCAAATATGTGTATTAATTTTTATTTTAAGTGATATCAAATAATTTTGGAATTCATGTGGCTATTTCTTTGATTATGGTCCAGTCAAAGGTTTTAGCATAGTCAGTGAAACAAAGATAGACGTTTTCTTCTGAAATTCCCTTGCTTTCTCCATAATCCATTTGGTCTCTAGTTCCTCTTCCTTTTCTAAACCCAGCTTGGAATCTGAACTTCTTGGTTTGCATAACGCTGAAGGCTAGCATGCAAGATTTTAAGCATGACGTTTCTTGCATGGGAGGTGAATGTGATTGCCTGATGGTTAGTTAGCACATTCTTTGTTACTACTCTTCTTGGGAACTGGGATGAGGATTGACTTTGTCCAGTTCTGTGGCCACTGCTGGGTCTTCCAGATTTGCTGACATAATATACACCTTGATGGTATCCAGGCTGGATGAGTTACAACCCAGGAGAAACACCAACAACCTCAGACATGCAGATGATAGCACTCTAATGACAAAAAGTTAAGAGGAACTAAAGAGCCTCTTGATGAGAGTGAAGGAGAAGAGTGAAAGAGCTGGCTTAAGACTAAATATTAAAACAAAAAAATAGATCATGGCATCCGGCCCCATTACTGCATGGCAAATAGAAGGGGAAAAGTGAAAGTCATGACAGATTTCCTCTTCTTGGACTCCAAAATCACTGTGAATCGTGACTGCAGCCACGAAATCGGAAGGTAATTGCTCCTTGGCAGGAAAGTGATGACAAACCTAGACAGTGTGTTGAAAAGAAGAAACATTACTCTGCTGACAAAGATCCAGATAGTCAAGGCTATGGTTTCCCAGTGATCATGTATGATTGTGAGATCTGGACCATAAAGACAGCAGAATGCCAAAGAATTGATGCCTCGGAACTGTGATGCTGGAGAAGACTCCTGAAAGTCTCTTGCACTGCAAGGAGATCAAACCAATCAATCTTAAGGGAGATCAATTCTGAATATTCACTGGAAGAACTGATGCTGAAGCTGACGCTCCAGTATTTTGGTCATCTGATCTGAAAAGACGACTCAGTGGACAACTCCCTGATGCTGGGAAAAATTGAGGGAGAAGAAGAAGAGCGTTATCAGAGGATAAGATAGGTAGACGGCATCACCGATGCAATGAACATGAACTTGGGAAAACTCCAGGAGATGGTGATGGACAGGGAGGCCTGGTGCGCTGCAGTCCATGCGGTCACAAAGAGTCAGACCGACAGCGTGACTAAACAACAACAGCAATTTCATTGTTTATTTAACCCTTTACATATTATTATATATAATATGATATACTAAATATATTATGGCATGGTATCTACTGGGGGCTTCCCTGGTGGCTCAATGGTAAAGAATCCACTTGCCAGTGAAGAAGATGCAGGTTTGATCCCTGGGTAGAGAAGATCTCTTGGAGAAGGAAATGGCAACCCACTCCAGTATTTTTGCCTGGGAAATCCCATGGACAGAGGAGTCTGGTGGGCAACAGGGATCACAAAAGAGTGATCGCAGAAGAGTCACACATGACTTAGCAACTAAACAACAAAAATAATGTTATACATTATTATACACTATACTGTTTTCATGTTTTTATGATAAATATTTCATGGTAATCATCTCCATAAAAAATACCCTCATCTTCATTTGTGATTTTGGTCCTTAAAAAGATACCTAAATATAATTAAATAATATGAACAAGTTTAAATCTTTTAGTGTGTAGTTGACAATTATGCATCCAAAATCATTTTATTAAATTATCCTCCCACCAATGTAGAGTGTTTTTAACTGCACCCCTTCTAGCCCTGAATACTATCTGTTCTCATTTGGGCAACAGGGATCACAAAAGAGTGATCGCAGAAGAGTCACACATGACTTAGCAACTAAACAACAAAAATAATGTTATACATTATTATACACTATACTGTTTTCATGTTTTTATGATAAATATTTCATGGTAATCATCTCCATAAAAAATACCCTCATCTTCATTTGTGATTTTGGTCCTTAAAAAGATACCTAAATATAATTAAATAATATGAACAAGTTTAAATCTTTTAGTGTGTAGTTGACAATTATGCATCCAAAATCATTTTATTAAATTATCCTCCCACCAATGTAGAGTGTTTTTAACTGCACCCCTTCTAGCCCTGAATACTATCTGTTCTCATATTTTTTTAACCTACTGAAAGAAAAAGTGTAATTTTGATTGCATTCCTTATCTTACTGAATTGAACTTTTTCATATTTTTATTAGCCATTTTTATTTCTTTTTGAAGGGATTGTCATGTTGCATTCATTGCTCATTGTTCTGTGGAGCCTTAGTGTTTATCATAACAATTTTTATATATGGATCACTTAGTAAAGATCCTTACCCTTTTAAATATCATACATTTTCAGTTTGATATTTATTGTTTTTCTCTTATTGAAATGAACTTTCCCTTTGTGATACCTTCTATTAATTTTTTAATTTATTTTTAATTGGAGGCTAATTGCTGTACAATATTGTGTTGGTTTCTGCCATGTAACTGTGAATCAGCCTTAAGTATACATGCATCTCCTTTCTCTTGAGCCTCCCTCCCAGCCTACCCTCATCCCAGCCCTCTAGATTATCACAGAGTGTAATGATGTGTTCATTACCTATAGGCCTAATTTTGCTCAAACAAAAAGGCAGATGCCCCAAAATAGAGGCTAATAAAAAACTGTCACTTTCCACATTTGCTGCTTGTAGAGAGTTTCAACTTATTGATGGTACATATTATTCTATTAATTGAAAGCTTCCTCCTCCCCTAAATAAGCATGTGGGCATCCTTGAAACAATGAGCACAGTAGCAACAAATAAAATTTAGAGTATTGGTAATGAGTTTCATTTCCTTAACTAATTTTCTCTTTCATAAGAGCAAAGAAGAAAAATTTACAACAGTTAATTGGGACAAGAACTCATTAGCACCCTTTGAAGGCCTCTGGCATTTCAAAGAATATAATGTGTTGAAGTAAAATTAAATGGATGATTTCAATTCCAAGCAAAGGACATTTGAAGCAAGAATCCATAAAAAGCATCTGTATTGCATAACTCTATAGCATCAAGAGTCCCAAAGAAAAGCCCAGATTAACTTTGGTGGAATAATTCATACATAAATACATATAAATGGCTCCCATGAAAGAATTACCTTATGTCATAAATGAAATTGCCAAATATATCTTCATTTGGGCTAAAGACACTGGCAAGCAGAATATGATTTGAGATATCCAGTAGTCATTAGTTAATGACAAAAAATGTTGATGAATTGCATGCTTTAAATTGTCTCAGATAATCTGAGGAGTATGTGGTTCCTAACTGGGAAAGGCACAGCAATTTTTTCAGTGATATTACCACAAGACATGTTATCATAACTCTCATTATTTTTCCTGTTTTTTTTCTTTCTTCCCTCTCTTCTTTCATTCCTTCCTTTTCTTTCCTCTTCCCTTCTCCCCATGCTACTTCCCTCCCTTTCTCTGTATTTAACCAAGTTATTTTGAAAAAAAGAAGAAATATCTTGCAGAGTTCAGAACCACTGACTTGGTCAGTCAAACTCATCCCAAAACTAGAAATGAATTCAAAATAGCTAAAAATCCATTATTCCGATTTCATAAAAACAACAGAAGAGAACAACATATCAAAATCACAGTAACAGGAATCACATATCTTCTTTTCTTACCATTTCCATTACCGTTCACAGATGCTACTAGATTACTTCCTCCAGAAATCCTACAAACCTCACATTAACTTTATAAATTTTCTGTTCAAACTCATGTAACTAGGAAATAGCAGAGCAGGATATGAACCCATGCTCTTAACCAAAGACATACTCTTAACTACCATGCTGAACTACCTTTTATGTGTACAGCTCAAAGGGCCATAATTTATCTGACAAATGAAAACAGGTTTTGTTAAGATTTTGGCAAATCCAAAATCCATCATGGCATTTGACGTTTGAAAAGCAGTTAGATTTTAAATTGCTGTCTGCAATTTATATCATTCTTATATCAAGGTTAATGGTTTTTGCTATGTATTTAGTGAGGAAATAACCTTATATGTCTCTAAAATTAAGAACACAAAACCCTAATGATGCATATTTTCAACAGTTAATTGGGACAAGAACTCATTAGCACCCTTTGAAGGCCTCTGGCATTTCAAAGAATATAATGTGTTGAAGTAAAATTAAATGGATGATTTCAATTCCAAGCAAAGGACATTTGAAGCAAGAATCCATAAAAAGCATCTGTATTGCATAACTCTATAGCATCAAGAGTCCCAAAGAAAAGCCCAGATTAACTTTGGTGGAATAATTCATACATAAATACATATAAATGGCTCCCATGAAAGAATTACCTTATGTCATAAATGAAATTGCCAAATATATCTTCATTTGGGCTAAAGACACTGGCAAGCAGAATATGATTTGAGATATCCAGTAGTCATTAGTTAATGACAAAAAATGTTGATGAATTGCATGCTTTAAATTGTCTCAGATAATCTGAGGAGTATGTGGTTCCTAACTGGGAAAGGCACAGCAATTTTTTCAGTGATATTACCACAAGACATGTTATCATAACTCTCATTATTTTTCCTGTTTTTTTTCTTTCTTCCCTCTCTTCTTTCATTCCTTCCTTTTCTTTCCTCTTCCCTTCTCCCCATGCTACTTCCCTCCCTTTCTCTGTATTTAACCAAGTTATTTTGAAAAAAAGAAGAAATATCTTGCAGAGTTCAGAACCACTGACTTGGTCAGTCAAACTCATCCCAAAACTAGAAATGAATTCAAAATAGCTAAAAATCCATTATTCCGATTTCATAAAAACAACAGAAGAGAACAACATATCAAAATCACAGTAACAGGAATCACATATCTTCTTTTCTTACCATTTCCATTACCGTTCACAGATGCTACTAGATTACTTCCTCCAGAAATCCTACAAACCTCACATTAACTTTATAAATTTTCTGTTCAAACTCATGTAACTAGGAAATAGCAGAGTCAGGATATGAACCCATGCTCTTAACCAAAGACATACTCTTAACTACCATGCTGAACTACCTTTTATGTGTACAGCTCAAAGGGCCATAATTTATCTGACAAATGAAAACAGGTTTTGTTAAGATTTTGGCAAATCCAAAATCCATCATGGCATTTGACGTTTGAAAAGCAGTTAGATTTTAAATTGCTGTCTGCAATTTATATCATTCTTATATCAAGGTTAATGGTTTTTGCTATGTATTTAGTGAGGAAATAACCTTATATGTCTCTAAAATTAAGAACACAAAACCCTAATGATGCATATTTTATTTTTGCAGAAGGATAGTATTATAGAGTATCCTTAATTTCCAGAAATAATGAATTAAAATGGTATTTAAAAATCATTTCTTGTGACAATCAACATTGGATAATGGTAATTCATATATACACATATGTACATATGTATGTATGTAAATATAATTTGCATATGATTTATAGTATATATTAAGAACAAAAGTATCTCCACATTTATTTGTAGGGAGCTTTAAAGAGCTGGGGGAAGAATTCATTTCTATACAATTGAAAAAGTACCCTCATTATATACCAAAACATGCATGTATGTATATTACTGTTCCTATAGAGCTTTTCTTTGACATCAGTTTAGGTTATAATAAGTAATCCAAATTAAACAAGTGAGAAAAACTGGGATTACTATCCTGTTTTGTTACCAAAAAATCAAGAGATTAAAATAGTATGTGATGTAATGTAAAAGTTGCTCAGTTATGTCTAGCTCTTTGCATTATATACAACAGTTATATAGTTTAAATTATGTACAACAACAGTTAGATACAACTCATGGATTGTAGCCTGCGAGGATCACTTCTCCATGGAATTCTCCAGGCAAGAATACTGGAATGGGTTGCCATTCCCTTCTCCAAGGGATCTTCCCAACCCAGAGATTGAACCTGGGTCTCCCGCACTGCAAGCAGATTCTTTACTTTACTGTCTGAACCACCAGGGAAGTCCTTTAAAATAGTATGGTTACAGCTAATTTCAGGAAGCAGGAATATGATGTTTAGAAAGAAAAGCCAATATTCATGAATTGTCATTCCTTGGTTTTTTAAAAAATAATGAACTATTAGACTGTCGTTAAACCTCTACTCATTCTTCTGAAATAATAAAGAATTGAATACTGCTTTCACTTTGCATATTAAAATTTTAGATGAATAATTTCACATTGTTGCTGAGTACTAAACTTTGGTTCATCAATTTGAGACACTTTTTTTCTACAATTATTATTTAACATATTAATACTGGTTTATCAATGAGTATTTCTTTGTGAACTGACACACGTCCTTCTGTCTTTTGAGGGAGAGCAGAGCATAAAAAGGCATCAATGAGTCAGCTTCAGACAACGTGTCATCTGTTTTGGCTTCCTTGATTTTGCTTTTCCTTAAGCCAGTTTATTAAAAGAAAGGAAACCCGTGTCATCTGGGACAAGTGTTGAAGGCCACATGGAGTTATCAGAAAACAAAGCTAAGACCTATTTTATAAAACCATTCTTTTATAAAACCATTCTGTTATGGCAGTTTGGTACATGTATAGACTCCTCAGAGGGTGTGCAAAAGCAAATAGAAACTCAATTTGTATTGAGGGGGGGAACTCCATGTTTTTGGAATTTACGATTTACTGATAATCAGCCATGATTTGGGTTCTAAGTTTTTAAGGAGCTCAGGTCCCCATGGAGACCATAACCAATAGCAATAATGAGAAATAAGTTCTGTGTCCTACTCCCAGGCTGTGTGTTTCTTTTACTCTAGTAATATGACTGTCCTAAAAAATTTGTGTACTCTAGTTGGTCATTTCTAGGAAATTATTAATCTATGTTTAGGCAGTTGTTTTGAGTATTTGATTCATTTTTTGCAGAAAAAAATATCCAAAGGAAATGTATTGCAGCTAAAGCATTAAAAATGCACACTTGCTGTTCAGGACAGAAAATCAATGTAGATTAGAGATGAAAAGACTTGAGATAGTAGTAAATTAACATTGCTTCTAATGACTTAGTAGTTGTGAAACTAAGTCTTTTCCCATAAGCCTGGGAGGGGGAAAAACATCATTACAAGTTTTATGGATTTAGCCTCTAGTTCTAAAATAAATGTAATAATGCAACATGGTGAATGCAATTTACTCTCAAAAGGATGTATTCCCTTAGGGAATTGTGGGCCATTTATTCCACAAGAATAAACTTGTGCTCACATTCTGTGGTTAGGCTGTGACTAAAGATTTATAGAATGTGGCAAGTATAAGTAATTACATTTTAACAGTCTAAATAATTCCTGTTTGTAAGTCATCAAATAATTTTTGGAAAAAAATTCTGAGGTAAGATGCTTCAAGTTCAGTTCAGTTGCTCGGTTGTGTCTGACTCTGCAACACCATGGACTGCAGCACACCAGGCTTCCCTGTCCATCACCAACTCTGAGCTTGCTCAGACTCATATCCATCGAGTCAGTGATGCCATCCAACCATCTCATCCTCCTGTCGTCCCCTTCTCCTCCTGCCTTTAATCTTTCCCAGCTTCAGGGTACTTTCCAATCAATCAGTTCTTCTCATCAGGTGGCCAAAGTTTTGGAGTTTCAGCTTCAGCATCAGTCCTTCCAAAGCATATTCAGGACTGGTTTCCTTTAGGACTGACTGGTTTGGTCTCCTTGCAGTCCAAGGGATTCTCAAGAGTCTTGTCCAATACCACAGTTCAAAAGCATCAATTCTTTGACACTCAGCTTTCTTTATAGTCCAGAATTTTGAAAACAAAAGGTAAAATTAGACTTATAATAAGATAAAAATCCTCTTCCTTGCCTTTCTCCAGCTGTTCCTAGTCTCTTTATAGTTCCTGAACGGTCTATATATAGACATGTCAGAGGGTCTGTAAAAACTTGACTGGTTTGGTCTCCTTGCAGTCCAAGGGATTCTCAAGAGTCTTGTCCAATACCACAGTTCAAAAGCATCAATTCTTTGACACTCAGCTTTCTTTATAGTCCAGAATTTTGAAAACAAAAGGTAAAATTAGACTTATAATAAGATAAAAATCCTCTTCCTTGCCTTTCTCCAGCTGTTCCTAGTCTCTTTATAGTTCCTGAACGGTCTATATATAGACATGTCAGAGGGTCTGTAAAAACAAAATCATTTTACTCTAATTTATTTTTTGATCACACTGTTTTGACAGTCCCCCTCCCAAATCTCCCCTTCCCACTGTCGTTTATTCCTGAAAGTGAGAAAATAGGCTTAAAAAAAAAAATATCCTATTTCCATTTCTTACTCGTTCTCTTCATTTTTTGAAAACCCACTGCTTTCATGTTTGAGTTTAGGCCATTTTCTTTTGATTTGACCATGATTTTATCAGTAACTTTTTTTTTTAGGTTAAGCTCTTCTTCCCTGGAGATTTCCTGCTTTCCAGTCTAAATTAGTGGCTCTTCAGGCCTATTACACATCCATCTATCCTTCTCTGCACCCCCTGAGTTAGATTCATGCTTTCTTAGATTCTACCTGTTTTCTTTCTAACATTCTTCACACAAATTTCTGAGAAAGCTTGTTCAGGAGATAAACTTTCTGAGTTTATTCTACCTTTACACTTGAGTGATAGGTTTACTAAAGGCAGAATTCATGGGTGAGAATCAAACTTCCTTCGAGGACTGAAGTAATTTTCAATTTTATTCTAGGATGCAAGGTTACTGATGGGAAGTCTGAATTGATCTGTTCTTCACTCTTTTGTAGATAACTTGAAAAAAAAAATCTTGCAATATTCATTTCATAAAGGTTGTCTTACCATTTCCAAAGGAGGTGTGGATCTAATTGAAAATTTTGCAGGCCTTTTTGATTGGAAAGCATGAATACCTTCAACTCTGGAGTGTTTAGGTATCTATCATTTTGATGATTCTCTATGCTTTTGACCATTTGACTTTATCTTCAGGTAATTTCATTTAACAGTTATATGTATTATAACTTTGTTTTATTTACTTATTTTAAAAATATCAGGTTTTTTTTTTTCTCTAGAGGACTAAATGCTTCTGTTTCCAAAGGTGATGGAGGGACTGTGCCTGTTTTCCAGCCCACTTTTACACTCACTGTTATTCATACGTTCCTCCCTCAAGTCTCCAGATTAGAAAGAATTCTGTCTAAAAGTTAACTTCCTCTGCTCATCTGTACATACTGTGGACTGCCAGTTGCTCTACTCTGCTTATTAATGAGCACTTAAATGTCCAGTCTTCCTCCTCCGGCAATTGATTGAAATAGCTCTATTTTGCTGCTTATGATTTTAGGGCTGTAGAGGTGGCATGCTGTTTGCCTTTTTGAATCAGAATTGGAACAGTAATATTAGAGTCCATTAAGGGTGGTACTAGTGGTAAAGAACCTGCCTGCCAAAGCAGGAGACATAACAGACATGAGTTCAGTCCCTGGGTCGAGAAGATCCCCTGGAGGAGGAAATAATACCCCGTTCCATATTCTTGCCTGGAGAATCCCATGGACAGAGGAGCTTGGTGGACTATAGCCCATGGGGCTGCAAAGACTTGGACACAATTGAAGTGACTTAACATGCACACACACACAACATATTTTACTTTGAAATTATTTCCTTTTCTCAGGGAGATCTGAACAGGTGGCTTTGTTATACAAAGGTATGGAAATCCAGTGACTGTTAGAATTCCTTCACTCTTTAAAAAGTCCTTCACTGATTGTTTATTATACAGTAAGGACTATGCTATGTGTAAGTTATACCATAAAAAACAAAGCCTCCAAATGTTTTCATTTTAAAAGAGGGGAGTAGAAACATGTAACCATGTAAAACCAGTGCTTATCATAAATTCTATGAGAGATGTAAAGGATATCACAAGATTCCCAGAACAGATTCGATACACCAATCAGGGCCTGGAAAGATTCCGGAGACCCTTCATAGAGGAAATGACACATGAATTAAGATTTAACATTTGAGTATGACGGAGAAGACAGAAAGAGATGAGAATTTCAGGCAAAGATAACAGAAGTAAAAGCATAGAGGCTCTAAAAATGTAATAGTATTTTTATTGGTTTGTATTAGGTCCACATGTCTGCTACACACAAATTGGACTAGTTAAAAGTAAGGCTAACTTTGTAGCCCTTTTTGCCCCTCTATCAGTCTCTCCCATCTGAAAGCTTCCATAAGCTTCTTATCCTCTCCATCAGAGGGCAAACAGACTAAAAACCACAATTACAGAAAACTAACCAATCTAACCACATGGACTACACCCTAGTCTAACTCAATGAAACTATAAGCCATGCCATGTAGGGCCATGCAAGACGGATGGATCATGAACAGCTCTGACAAAATGTGGTCCATTGGAGAAGGGAATGGCAAACCACTTCAGCATTCTTGTCTAGAGAACCCCATGAATAGTATGAAAAGACAAAAAGACAGGGCACTGAAAGATGAACTCCCCAGGTCAGTAGGTGCCCAATATGCCAGTGGAGATCAGGGGAAAAAAGCTCCAGAAAGAATGAAGAGATGAAGCTAAAGTAAAAACAACACCCAGTTGTAGATGTGACTGGTGATGGAAGTAAAGCAAAATTGCATAGGAACCTGGAATATTAGATTTATAAATCAAGGTAAATTGGAAGTGATCAGCAGGAAACAGCAAGAGTGAATGTCAACATTTTAGGAATCAGCAAACTAAAATGAATTGGAATGGGTGACGTTAACTCAGATGAGGATTTTATCTACTACTCTAGGCAAAAATCCCTTCAAAGAAGTGGAGTACCATCATGGTCAACAAAAGAGTCAGAAATGCAGTAGTTGGATGCAGTCTCAAAAACAGCAGAATGATCTCTATTCGTTTCCAAGGCATCCCATTCAATATCATGGTAATCCAAGTCTATGCCCCAACCAGGAATGCTGAAGAAGCTGAAGCTGAATGGTTCTGTGAAGACCAACAAGACCTTTAAGAACTAACACCCACAAAAGATGTCCTTTTCATTATAGGGGACTGGAAGGCAAAAGTAGAAAATCAAGAAACACCTGGAGTAACAGGCAAGTTTGGCCTTGAAGTACAGAATTAAGCAGGGCAAAAGCTAACAGAATTTTGCCAAGAGAACGCACTGGTCATACCAAACACCCTCTTCCAACAATACAAGAGACGATTCTATACATGGCCATCACCAGATGGTCAATATCAAAATCAGATTGATTATATTCTTTGGAGCCAAAGATGAGAAGCTCTATACAGTCAGAAAAAACAAGACCAGGGCTGACTGTGGCTCAGATCATGAACTCTTTATTGTCAAATTCAGACTTAAATTGAAGAAAGTAGGGAAAACCACTAGACCATTCAGGTGTGACCTAAATCAACCCCCTCACAATGATACAGTGGAATTGAAAAATAGATTCAAAGGATTAGATCTGATAGAGCGTATGTTGAACTATTGACAGAGGTTTATAACTTTGTACAGGAAACAAGGATTAAGACCATCCACAAGAAAAAGAAATGCAAAAAAGAAAAGTGGCTGTCTGAGGAGTGCTTACAAATAGCTGTGAAAGAAAAGAAGCAAAAAGCAAAGGAGAAGAGGAAAGATATACCCATTTGAATGCAAAGTTCCAAAGAATAGCAAGGAGAGATAAGAAAGACTTCCTCAGTGATCAGTGCAAAGAAATAGAGGAAAACAATAGAATGGGAAAGACTAGAGGTCTCTTCAAGAAAATCAGAGATACCAAGGGAACATTTCATGCAAAGATGGGCTCAATAAAGGACAGAAGTGATATGGACCTAACAGAAGTAGAAGATATTAAGAAGAGGTGACAAGAATACAGAAGAACTGTACAAAAAATATCTTCATGACCCAGATAATCACAATGATGTGATCACTCACCTATAGCTAGACATCCTGGAATGTGAAGTCAAGTAGGCCTTAGGAAGAATCACTATGAACAAAGCTAGTGGAGGTGATGAAATTTCAGTTGAGCTGTTTCAAATCCTGAAAGATGATGCTGTGAATGTGCTGCACTCAAAATGCCAGAAAATTTGGAAAACCCATCAGTGGACTGGAAAAGGTCAGTTTTCATTCCAATCCCAAAGAAAGACAATGCCAAAGAATGCTCAAACTACCACACAGTTGCACTCATCTCACATGGTAGTAAAGTATTGCTCAAATTCTCTAAGCCAGGCTTCAACAGTATGTGAACCATGAACTTCCAGATGTTCAAGCTGGTTTTAGAAAAGGCAGAGGAACCAGATATCAAATTGCCACATCTGCTGGATCATCAAAAAAGCAAGAGAGTTCCAGAAAAACATCTATTTCTGCTTTATTGAATATGCCAAAGTCTTTGTAGCTTTGACTGTGTAGCTCAAAACAAATTGGAAAATTCTTAAAGTAATGGGAATACCAGACCACCTCATCTGCCTCTTCAGAAACCTGTATGCAGGTCAGGAAGCAACAGTTAGAACTGGACATGGAACAAAAGACTGGTTCCAAATAGAAAAAGGGGTACATCAAGGCTGTATATTGTCACTCTGCTTATTTAACTTCTATGCAGAGTACATAATGAGAAACAGTGGACTGGATGAAGCACAAGCTGGAATCAAGATTGCCAGGAGAAATATCAATAACCTCAGATATGCAGATGACACCACCCTTATGGAAGAAAGTGAAGAAGAACTAAAGAGCCTCTTGAAGAAAGTGGAAGGGGAGAGTGAAAAGTTGGCTTAAAGCTCAACATTCAGAAAATGAAGATCATGGCATCCATTCCCATCACTTCATGAGAAATAGATGAGGAAACAGTGGAAACAGTGGCACACTTTATTTCTTCAGACTCCAAAATCACTGTGGATGGTGACTGCAGCCATGGAAGTAAAGGACGCTTCATCTTTGGCAGGAAAGATATGACCAACCTAGACAGCATATTCAAAAGCAGAGACATTGCTTTTCCAACAAAGATCAGGCTATGTTTTTTCCAGTGGTCATGTATGGATGTGTGAGTTGTACTATAAAGAAAGCTGAGCACTGAAGAATTGATGCTTTTTAACTGTGGTGTTGGAGAAGACTCTTGAGAATCCCTTGGACTGGAAGGTGATACAATTAGTCCATCGTAAAGGAAATCAGTCCTGAGTGTTCATTGGAAGGACTGATGTTGAAGCTGAAACTCCAATCCGTTGGCCACCTGATGTGAAGAACTGACTAATTGGAAAAGACCTTGATGCTGGGAAAAATTGAAGGTGGGGAGAGAAGGGGACGACAGAGGACAAGATGGTTGTATGGCATCACCAACTCAATGGACATGAGATTGGGTAAATTGGGGTCGCAAAGAGTCAGACATGACTGAGTGACTGGACTGAACTGGACTTTTTAGATAGGGACCAGAGTGTAAAGAAAATACTTGACCATCCTAAATTTTTATAGAACACATTCTCTATATATTTAAGAGTTTTATATATGTAGGGTTCCTAAGTGGCTAGCAGCATGGCAGGGAAGAAGAAATTAAAAGATAAGAATGTTTCTAGATATTTTCAAGAAGAGGCTGGGAATGGTGGAATCATTTCACAAGGCAGTCATTAAAGTAAGATGAGTAATTTGGGGAAAATTTTTTTTAAATTCAGTTCTAAACTTTCATTTTCTGATTAGTTATATGGATATTACCAAATATGGAAGTCTCAGGCCCTTTGTAAAATGTTCCCTAACAACTTTATACAACTTTTAGTTAAAAATAGTAAATATCATGAAGTATATAGATAACATGGTTTTATCATCCTAAAATAGAATATCTTTGTTGTTTAGTCACTAAGTCATGTCCAACTCTTTTGAGAGCCCATGGACTGTAACCATCCAGGCTTCTCTGTCCATGGCGTTTTCCAGGCAAGACTACTGGAGTGGGTTGCAATTTCCTTCTCCAGAGATCTTCCCAACCCAGGGATCGAACTTGCATCTCCTGCATTGGAGGTGGATTCTTTACTGCTAAGCCACCAGAAGAGCCCTGAATGCCTTATTAAATACCTGGTAATTGGGTTTCCCAGGTGGCGTTAGTGGTGAAGAATCCAATATTTTCATTAGAGGAGAGTTATGATTCTGCTGAGCTCCTTTAGCTGGCCTACATGCCATGGTGGGTGGTTTAGTCTGATTATCCACTTCCTGATATGATTCTAAAGACCAGTTGACTGTCCATTAGAGTCTATGGGCCTCCAGCTAGCCAGTATTTTAGACTACATGCCTACTGCTTTTCAGGAAAACCTCAATATCACTGCCACTTAATACCTACCAAGTGTTCGAGTAAGAAAGATGATATTTACGGGGAATTGCTGAAGGAATAAGTGGTGCATATATTCTGCCAGAGCCTCTATATCCTATTCTACACAAATAGGGCTGTACAGGATCAATTTAGAATTTTCAGTGCATTATTTACTCCTGATTTGCATTTTAGCTATTTGTCAATTAACCTACATTGAGTGATTTTATAAGAAACAAACTTATGACCTCTATTCATTGTCAAGGTTTTGTTGAAAGCTATGCTTTCAAAAGACTCACAGCAAATATCTATCTCTTGTTTCTGTAGAGGAGGGAAAGTTTTCCCTTCTTCCCTTCTAGGTTATATGGCAAGTCTAATAATTAAATTGATGTAAGATAGATTAACAAGAGGAAAACAAATTTAATTTTCTATATGTAGAAATCCATTAAAATATGAGACTAAAAGAAGTGGCCAGAGCAAGCAGATTTGATGCCTTTTAGAGAAATAAATAACACATTTGTGAAGAATTGATAAGAGAAGGAAATTTTGGCTTGGAGTGGTAAATTAGTGAGAAAGTAACACGGTTTATTTATACAGCCTTTTGGCTGTAAATTCCCTGTCTCTGGTGATAAGAATATTTCTCTACATCTTGGAATAGGGATTACCTTTCACATGAGAGATTTATTTCCTGCTTTAAAGGGACAAAGGAGGGCTAGAATGCTTCTGTTTCACCAACCTTTCCTCAAATAACTTTAATTCAAAATGATCAGTGTGCCAGACTGGCATATTGTGATCTCTTTCATCCAAATCCTGGGAATAGTAATGTTTTACTTATGTTATTAGATTGTTTTTCCTTGAGATCCTGATAAACTTAAGCATTAGATACATATAATTTTAAGGTGAAATATGTGACCTGCAAAGTTTTCCAAAATGAACACACAAAAAAGCTTTCTAGATCTATTTTCTGATAAACTAATAAAATTCTTTTAGTATACATTTACTAACACTCTGTGCCAAACACTCTTCTAGACCCTGTTGATTCAACGTTGAAAAGACCAAGTTCAAGCTTTTATGGGCAAGACAAACAGTATACAGGCAGTGAGAAATAGGTTATAGAATGACATTGCAATATGAAAGTCTGTCTCTCTGTCTCTCTCTTTTTTATGTGTTTGTGTGTGTGTGTAAGTTGCTCAGTTGTGTCCAACTCTTTCCAGGAGATCTTCTGACCCAGGGATTGACCCCACGTCTCCTGCATTGCAGGCAGATTCTTTACAGTATGAGCCACTGAGGAAGCCTATATATGTATTTCCTGGAGAAGGTAATGGCTACCCACTCCAGTATTCTTGCCTGGAAAATTCCACTGGCAGAGGAGCCTGGCAGGATACAGTCCCAGGAATCTGTTTGCCAGGTGCTGTAGATATGTAGTAGAAGCATAGTGTTAGTCGCTCAGTTGTGTTTGACTCTGTGCAACCCCATGGACTGTAGCCTGCCAGGCTCCTTTGTCCATGGAGTTCTGCAGGCAAGAATACTGTTTCCTCCTCCAGATCTTCCCAACCAAAGGATCGAGCTGAGGTCTCCTCCACTGGATTCTTACTACTGGACCGCCAGGAAAGCTCTATTCTTTAATGTTAACTTTAAAATTATTACACATTCAATTAAAAAATTAAACCTATTAAAACTATAATTGAAATTAAGTTGATTTTGCGTGAAACTTTATGAGATTTAAGCTTGCCATCCAACAACTTGATATGTCTTTTCATTCTAATTTCTCTCGTATTAGTTTGATCAATATGATTTTGCAGGCTTTTTCATATAGATTTTACACTTTTCTTGTTAAGTTTATTTCTGTATACTTTGTAGATTTTACAGCAATTATGAATGGAATATTTTCCCCTTTCTAAGTGCTTATTATTAAAATGGAGAAAATATGTTGCTTTTGGTATTTATCTTGTTCAAATTTTCTTAATGAAGTTTTTCTAGCATCCTAAAAATTAAACCTATTAAAACTATAATTGAAATTAAGTTGATTTTGCGTGAAACTTTATGAGATTTAAGCTTGCCATCCAACAACTTGATATGTCTTTTCATTCTAATTTCTCTCGTATTAGTTTGATCAATATGATTTTGCAGGCTTTTTCATATAGATTTTACACTTTTCTTGTTAAGTTTATTTCTGTATACTTTGTAGATTTTACAGCAATTATGAATGGAATATTTTCCCCTTTCTAAGTGCTTATTATTAAAATGGAGAAAATATGTTGCTTTTGTGTATTTATCTTGTTCAAATTTTCTTAATGAAGTTTTTCTAGCATCCTTTGGATTTTTTAGGTTATATCTTTAAGAAAATAAACTTTTTTTCATTTATGCGCAATAATAGTATTATATGTTTTTATTGTATTCATAAGACTCTAATAGTTAAAAACATATGCAGACGCTTGCTCAATCATGTCTAAATCGTTGTGACCCCCATCGACTGTAGCCTGGCAGGTCCTTCTGTCCATGAAGTTTTCCAGGCAAGAATACTGGAGGGGGTTGCCATTACCCACGCCAGGGTAAATATTTTAATATTTTGCTATTTATTTTATAATTGCTATTGGCATTTATTAAATAGTTTTTACCATACTTAAATTTTTATTGTTTTTGTTCAATCACTAAGTCATGTACAGCTCGTTGAGACACTATGGACTACAGCGCACCAGGCTCCTCTGTCCTTCAGTGTTTCCCAGAGTTTGCTCAAATTCATGTCCATCGACTCAGTGATTCTATCTAACCATCTCATCCACCGCTGCCCCCTTCTCCTTTTGCCTTCGGTCTTTCCCAGCCTCAAGGTATTTTCCAATGAATTGGCTCTTTGTATCATGTGGCCAAAGAATTTAAACAGGTTCCGTCAATTATAAGAATGATAACGCACTTTGTTAAATGTTTTTAAACTTATATTAATATAGTAATATTACTTATTGTTTTAAATTTTGGATATATTCAGTTGAGTTGATAAATGTTCTAATATTAACCCCATCTTCCTTTACTGCCTGCTAAGTCACTTCAGTCATGTATGACTATGTGCAACCCCATAGACAGCAGCCACCAGGCTCCCCCATCCCTGGGACCCTCCAGACAAGAACACCAGAGTGGGTTGCCATTTCCTTCTTCAATGCATGCAAGTGAAAAGTGAAAGTGAAGTCACTCAGTCGTGTCTGACTCTTAGTGACCCTATGGACTGCAGCCTTCCAGGCTCCTCTGTCCATGGGATTTTCCAGGCAAGAGTACTAGAGTGGGGTGCCATTGTCTTCTCTGCTTCCTTTACTAAACTATACCATATTTGTTTGTAATATATCATTCTTTGCTTCCGTTACGAAATTCTAATATTTTTATTTCCATATGTTATATCTTTATTCAAAAATGAGATTGATTCATAGCTTTTCACTTACAGTAGTTTTGCAAGATATCCAAGCTTCATAAAATAAATTGGGAAGATTCCCTTCTGTGATCTGGAATAGCTCAAGCAAGACTGGAGCTATTAACATTTCTAAGAGCACGTCTATGAAATCATCTAATCCTCGTATTTTCATGTAACAAAGATCAGGCTATGTTTTTTCCAGTGGTCATGTATGGATGTGTGAGTTGTACTATAAAGAAAGCTGAGCACTGAAGAATTGATGCTTTTTAACTGTGGTGTTGGAGAAGACTCTTGAGAATCCCTTGGACTGGAAGGTGATACAATTAGTCCATCGTAAAGGAAATCAGTCCTGAGTGTTCATTGGAAGGACTGATGTTGAAGCTGAAACTCCAATCCGTTGGCCACCTGATGTGAAGAACTGACTAATTGGAAAAGACCTTGATGCTGGGAAAAATTGAAGGTGGGGAGAGAAGGGGACGACAGAGGACAAGATGGTTGTATGGCATCACCAACTCAATGGACATGAGATTGGGTAAATTGGGGTCGCAAAGAGTCAGACATGACTGAGTGACTGGACTGAACTGGACTTTTTAGATAGGGACCAGAGTGTAAAGAAAATACTTGACCATCCTAAATTTTTATAGAACACATTCTCTATATATTTAAGAGTTTTATATATGTAGGGTTCCTAAGTGGCTAGCAGCATGGCAGGGAAGAAGAAATTAAAAGATAAGAATGTTTCTAGATATTTTCAAGAAGAGGCTGGGAATGGTGGAATCATTTCACAAGGCAGTCATTAAAGTAAGATGAGTAATTTGGGGAAAATTTTTTTTAAATTCAGTTCTAAACTTTCATTTTCTGATTAGTTATATGGATATTACCAAATATGGAAGTCTCAGGCCCTTTGTAAAATGTTCCCTAACAACTTTATACAACTTTTAGTTAAAAATAGTAAATATCATGAAGTATATAGATAACATGGTTTTATCATCCTAAAATAGAATATCTTTGTTGTTTAGTCACTAAGTCATGTCCAACTCTTTTGAGAGCCCATGGACTGTAACCATCCAGGCTTCTCTGTCCATGGCGTTTTCCAGGCAAGACTACTGGAGTGGGTTGCAATTTCCTTCTCCAGAGATCTTCCCAACCCAGGGATCGAACTTGCATCTCCTGCATTGGAGGTGGATTCTTTACTGCTAAGCCACCAGAAGAGCCCTGAATGCCTTATTAAATACCTGGTAATTGGGTTTCCCAGGTGGCGTTAGTGGTGAAGAATCCAATATTTTCATTAGAGGAGAGTTATGATTCTGCTGAGCTCCTTTAGCTGGCCTACATGCCATGGTGGGTGGTTTAGTCTGACTTATCCACTTCCTGATATGATTCTAAAGACCAGTTGACTGTCCATTAGAGTCTATGGGCCTCCAGCTAGCCAGTATTTTAGACTACATGCCTACTGCTTTTCAGGAAAACCTCAATATCACTGCCACTTAATACCTACCAAGTGTTCGAGTAAGAAAGATGATATTTACGGGGAATTGCTGAAGGAATAAGTGGTGCATATATTCTGCCAGAGCCTCTATATCCTATTCTACACAAATAGGGCTGTACAGGATCAATTTAGAATTTTCAGTGCATTATTTACTCCTGATTTGCATTTTAGCTATTTGTCAATTAACCTACATTGAGTGATTTTATAAGAAACAAACTTATGACCTCTATTCATTGTCAAGGTTTTGTTGAAAGCTATGCTTTCAAAAGACTCACAGCAAATATCTATCTCTTGTTTCTGTAGAGGAGGGAAAGTTTTCCCTTCTTCCCTTCTAGGTTATATGGCAAGTCTAATAATTAAATTGATGTAAGATAGATTAACAAGAGGAAAACAAATTTAATTTTCTATATGTAGAAATCCATTAAAATATGAGACTAAAAGAAGTGGCCAGAGCAAGCAGATTTGATGCCTTTTAGAGAAATAAATAACACATTTGTGAAGAATTGATAAGAGAAGGAAATTTTGGCTTGGAGTGGTAAATTAGTGAGAAAGTAACACGGTTTATTTATACAGCCTTTTGGCTGTAAATTCCCTGTCTCTGGTGATAAGAATATTTCTCTACATCTTGGAATAGGGATTACCTTTCACATGAGAGATTTATTTCCTGCTTTAAAGGGACAAAGGAGGGCTAGAATGCTTCTGTTTCACCAACCTTTCCTCAAATAACTTTAATTCAAAATGATCAGTGTGCCAGACTGGCATATTGTGATCTCTTTCATCCAAATCCTGGGAATAGTAATGTTTTACTTATGTTATTAGATTGTTTTTCCTTGAGATCCTGATAAACTTAAGCATTAGATACATATAATTTTAAGGTGAAATATGTGACCTGCCAAAGTTTTCCAAAATGAACACACAAAAAAGCTTTCTAGATCTATTTTCTGATAAACTAATAAAATTCTTTTAGTATACATTTACTAACACTCTGTGCCAAACACTCTTCTAGACCCTGTTGATTCAACGTTGAAAAGACCAAGTTCAAGCTTTTATGGGCAAGACAAACAGTATACAGGCAGTGAGAAATAGGTTATAGAATGACATTGCAATATGAAAGTCTGTCTCTCTGTCTCTCTCTTTTTTATGTGTTTGTGTGTGTGTGTAAGTTGCTCAGTTGTGTCCAACTCTTTCCAGGAGATCTTCTGACCCAGGGATTGACCCCACGTCTCCTGCATTGCAGGCAGATTCTTTACAGTATGAGCCACTGAGGAAGCCTATATATGTATTTCCTGGAGAAGGTAATGGCTACCCACTCCAGTATTCTTGCCTGGAAAATTCCACTGGCAGAGGAGCCTGGCAGGATACAGTCCCAGGAATCTGTTTGCCAGGTGCTGTAGATATGTAGTAGAAGCATAGTGTTAGTCGCTCAGTTGTGTTTGACTCTGTGCAACCCCATGGACTGTAGCCTGCCAGGCTCCTTTGTCCATGGAGTTCTGCAGGCAAGAATACTGTTTCCTCCTCCAGATCTTCCCAACCAAAGGATCGAGCTGAGGTCTCCTCCACTGGATTCTTACTACTGGACCGCCAGGAAAGCTCTATTCTTTAATGTTAACTTTAAAATTATTACACATTCAATTAAAAAATTAAACCTATTAAAACTATAATTGAAATTAAGTTGATTTTGCGTGAAACTTTATGAGATTTAAGCTTGCCATCCAACAACTTGATATGTCTTTTCATTCTAATTTCTCTCGTATTAGTTTGATCAATATGATTTTGCAGGCTTTTTCATATAGATTTTACACTTTTCTTGTTAAGTTTATTTCTGTATACTTTGTAGATTTTACAGCAATTATGAATGGAATATTTTCCCCTTTCTAAGTGCTTATTATTAAAATGGAGAAAATATGTTGCTTTTGTGTATTTATCTTGTTCAAATTTTCTTAATGAAGTTTTTCTAGCATCCTTTGGATTTTTTAGGTTATATCTTTAAGAAAATAAACTTTTTTTCATTTATGCGCAATAATAGTATTATATGTTTTTATTGTATTCATAAGACTCTAATAGTTAAAAACATATGCAGACGCTTGCTCAATCATGTCTAAATCGTTGTGACCCCCATCGACTGTAGCCTGGCAGGTCCTTCTGTCCATGAAGTTTTCCAGGCAAGAATACTGGAGGGGGTTGCCATTACCCACCCCAGGGTAAATATTTTAATATTTTGCTATTTATTTTATAATTGCTATTGGCATTTATTAAATAGTTTTTACCATACTTAAATTTTTATTGTTTTTGTTCAATCACTAAGTCATGTACAGCTCGTTGAGACACTATGGACTACAGTGCACCAGGCTCCTCTGTCCTTCAGTGTTTCCCAGAGTTTGCTCAAATTCATGTCCATCGACTCAGTGATTCTATCTAACCATCTCATCCACCGCTGCCCCCTTCTCCTTTTGCCTTCGGTCTTTCCCAGCCTCAAGGTATTTTCCAATGAATTGGCTCTTTGTATCATGTGGCCAAAGAATTTAAACAGGTTCCGTCAATTATAAGAATGATAACGCACTTTGTTAAATGTTTTTAAACTTATATTAATATAGTAATATTACTTATTGTTTTAAATTTTGGATATATTCAGTTGAGTTGATAAATGTTCTAATATTAACCCCATCTTCCTTTACTGCCTGCTAAGTCACTTCAGTCATGTATGACTATGTGCAACCCCATAGACAGCAGCCACCAGGCTCCCCCATCCCTGGGACCCTCCAGACAAGAACACCAGAGTGGGTTGCCATTTCCTTCTTCAATGCATGCAAGTGAAAAGTGAAAGTGAAGTCACTCAGTCGTGTCTGACTCTTAGTGACCCTATGGACTGCAGCCTTCCAGGCTCCTCTGTCCATGGGATTTTCCAGGCAAGAGTACTAGAGTGGGGTGCCATTGTCTTCTCTGCTTCCTTTACTAAACTATACCATATTTGTTTGTAATATATCATTCTTTGCTTCCGTTACGAAATTCTAATATTTTTATTTCCATATGTTATATCTTTATTCAAAAATGAGATTGATTCATAGCTTTTCACTTACAGTAGTTTTGCAAGATATCCAAGCTTCATAAAATAAATTGGGAAGATTCCCTTCTGTGATCTGGAATAGCTCAAGCAAGACTGGAGCTATTAACATTTCTAAGAGCACGTCTATGAAATCATCTAATCCTCGTATTTTCATGAATGATAGCTATTTAATAATCTTTCCAATCTATTTTACAGTAATTGGTCATTTTAAGTTTTCAATATCTTACATGATTTTGGTAATCTAAATTTTGACAGACTATCTATTTTCTGAAGACTTTATTTTATGTTATTATCTTGGAATTCCAGTAATATTTGATTCATTTCTTTTTAAAATCTCTTCTCTATTCCTAGATTTATTTATTTTCTCTGTTGTTTTTTTTTTCCACTCCATCCATTATTACTTCAGAATCAAGAAAACAACTAAAATCAGTGTCATTTCACTGGTGCTTTTGTTCTCCTCTCTTATCACAGTAATGAGAGGAGGCAGAATCTTGATGTAACCTGGGCACCGCCTCCAGGATGTTTGATAAATTTTATGGTAATTGTTGTGCCAAATTGATAAAGTAGCTTTATGACTTTCTTGCTTTGAGTTTTCTTAGTGTAGTTGGTGTGTCAAGTAACAATAGTAAACAGTTACTTAAAAGAGAGAAAAAATGATGTAACTGAACAAAGGATTTCAATTTATTTAATTTTGAAATTCATTAATAATTTTCCTTTTACTGAGTCAACCAAACTGAAGCTAAATGAAGAAATAGTCTCTG
Source organism: Madoqua kirkii (assembly GCA_006408675.1). Taxonomy (NCBI): domain Eukaryota; kingdom Metazoa; phylum Chordata; class Mammalia; order Artiodactyla; family Bovidae; genus Madoqua; species Madoqua kirkii. Next base: position 11,995 of record SJYC01043936.1, on the reverse strand, counting down.
AGTGTAGCAATTATTACAGACTGCTTTTGTGTAATATTCTCTATAGCATTAGCATTTGCTTCAAAATAAATCTTTATTTGCAACAATATCACCAAATATTCTGAAGCTGACCCTTCACTTATTTTGTGAACAGTTTTAGTTGTTGGAAGCTTTTTTGATTGCCCAGCTGTCTCCTTAATGGAATAGTTGTCATTTTCTTGGTCATCTCTGTGCTGTGTTGTAGACATCTTGTCAGTGGTTTTTGGAAACATTGACTCATCTGGGGACTCCATGCACAAGAATATGTTATCTAAATTCCGCCGTCAAACCTCTGTCTGCCTAGACCTGTCATTTTCTGAAATGCAATGGAATCAATTTTTCATCTTCTCTTTTTTTCCTCTTCAAAGTACCACATGTATTTAAGAAACTGTGTAACAGAAATGTTCACTGCATGTATGAAATTGTTTTAGTCTAGAATTCATTTTTATTGTATGAGGGGTTCATAGAGTGAAAAATTGGTATGTGTGTGCAAGAAGATGCCCCTTGGAAGTGAAGCTGCTGTTTTCTAATAAATTTATTTCACAGTCCAGTAAAATTTTAATTATCTTGTCATGATTTTGAAATGTTAGTGTTTGATGAAGGGCATAGATACTTTTATGTTTGGCTACTCAGCCATGCCCGACTCTTTGTGACCCCGTCGGCGGCAACCAGGTTTCCTGTCCTTCACCATCTCCCAGAGCTTGCTCAAACTCGTGTCCATTGAGTCAGCTGTGCCATCCAGCAATCTCACCTTCTGTCGTCCCCTTCTCCTCCTGCCTTCAATTTTTCCCAGCATCAGGATCTTTTCCAATGAGTTGGCTCTTCACATGAGGTAGCCAAAATATTGGAACTTCAGATTCAGCATCAGTCCTTCCATTAGTATCCAGGATTGATTTCCTTAAGGACTGAGTGGTTTGGTCTCTGCAGTCCAAGGGACTCTTGCGTGTCTTCTCCAATACCACAGTTCAAAGGCATTGATTCTACAGTGCTCAGCCTTCTTTATGGTCTAACTCTCACATCCGTAGGTGACTACTGGAAAAAATACTAGCTTTGACTATACAGATCTTTGTCAGCAAAGTAATGTCTCTGCTTTTTGACACTCTGTCTAGGCTTGTCATAGCCTTGCTTCCAAAGAGCAAGATGTCATGATGTTAGTTTTCTGAATGTTGAGTTTTAAGCCAACTTTTTCACTCTTCTCTTTCACTCTCATGAAGAGACTCTTTAGTTTCTCTTCACTTTCTGCCATTACTTGACCACTGAGTAAAAATGAGATAAACAGCCCAGTAGCTTTAAGTCAGTCTAGAGCAATGATATATCACTCCTGTGTATCAGTAAAGAGTGAATGCTCATGCTGTCTACTATCAAAATGAGATTTACTGATAAGAAAAGGTTAAAAAAAATGTAACAGTCATTTTAGGAAGCCAATACACTTTTACTCAAGGGGAAACTGGTGTCATGTGAATGTCTTCCATTCCCCTGCAACTTTTTCTGCATTGGTGTTGAAAGTGAATGATTTCAGTGTGACAGATTGCACACTTGCTTTTAGATATCAGATATACCTATTCCCAAGGCATAATACCGTTAAGGCTTTTCTGCACCAAAAAAATATATATATATTGAATTGGAAAAGGTTTTGAGAATTTTATTCTTTTCCCACCAGAGGCATTTTCCAGTTTGAGCTCACTTTCACTGTTACTAATTAAACAGTAAAAATAAACAGGACCTCAGGGAACATCCTTCATTTAACTGGTGATGTCTTCTCCCCTGTGCCATTGCCACGCATCCTGTTATGGTGAAAAGATTATCCACTATTGTATTTACATAAGCCTAACTCATTTTCAGCATGTAACGTCACTGTTAATTGGCAAAAAATAACATACTTATTTTTTTTACATTCTTTAAAATTTAATCTTTCAGTATCATTTAGGTAATGCATCATCATCCCCCCCAACTGCTTTTTTTTCACACTGATCACCTTGGATTTAGATTTGTTTATGATTAAGTATGCATTCATGTTTTCACTTCCCTTTGTGTATCAGAGCATAATAAACTGAACTTCTTAGTGCTAGTTTTGTGTACAGAATAGAAATATTACTTTGAGGCTTATAAAGCAAGAAACAATGACATAGAGTTGCTGTATGAAACAAAAGATCCTTAGTTTTCTTTTTAAATGTATTTGACCTTATTTGATAGTTCTTAAGTATACTTTATATTATTGTTTCCAATATTTTCCTTATTTTACCATTTTATGCAGCTAGGTATATACAAATAAATAACTAAGTAGAAATTATTTATATCAGTTGGTAGGAATGCGGGAGAATTCAGATAGTCTCATGCAAAAATGAAATATGCAAAATTTTTTGTTAGCTATTCAGTACAAAATTCTATAACTAAAAATCACATGAGAATCAGGTTACATGAAAGAAATATACAAAGTAATGGCAATGTTCTACAAAAATATAAGGATGAAGATCTCAGAAAGATCACATCAAATACCATTTTTCAAAAATTTTCTGATGTAATGTCAATATAATAGAGAGCAGTGAAACAATTTTTAACTGATATTTACTTTTGCTACAAATATTGGGAGGAATTAGTTAAATTAGGAAAATAAGTGTTGTTTAGGAGAAAAGAAAAGTTTTGCACTAGCATCCAGGACTCTTTGGGAGCTTTTAAGTATACCCTTTGCACTCATGCAAAAAGGAGCTGTCTCTGGTTACGCAAAGTCCTTTGGGCTTCTCTGGTGGCTCAGTGGTAGAGAAGTCACCTGCCAGTGCAGGAGATGTAAGAGATGCAGGTTCCATCCCTGGGTCAAGCAATCCACTCCAGTATTCCTGCATGCAGAACCCCATGGACAGAGGAGCCTGGCAGAGCGTGGCCCATGTGGTCTCAGAAGTCTAGTACTTTGTACTAGGTCAGTCACCCCAGTGCTGGGATTGCTTCTCCCCTTTTTCTTTCTCTCCTCTCCTTTCTCCCTCTCCTCCTCCACTCTTATTCTTCCTCATCCCCCCTCTTTCCTTCCTCTTCTTCACCCCCTTCTCTTATAAATACTGCATAAGTTTGCTAGACAGTGATTGAACCAGAAATAATATGATATAAACAATTACCATGATACCTAATATGTGATACTATTCACTGTAATAGAACCTTTCATATATATATGTATAAATGTTTATACAAGTTACTCAAACTAGGATTTGAATTTTATAGAGGACAACTGGTGCTTGGGCAAATTATATAATATTCCCAGAACATCCTGTTGCTATTAGATAGAAAATATGGATTGGTCATTGATTTGTGTATCTTCATAATTTTTACCTTTTCTTCTAAGTCACATGGCCTCTCCAAAGAATGAAAGGGCACACAACAGTGACTCGTGCAGGTTATGACACAGAACACACACAGACAAACTACTGATGACATGCTAAAGTCATGAGTATAGCCTCGTGCCAGTTCCTGCAAACTAACATGTTACTGAAACCTTGAACCACAAAGAATGTCTAGTTACCAGTTCCTGCAAACTAACATGTTACTGAAACCTTGAACCACAAAGAATGTCTGACCAAATTCCGCCTCCTGCTTTTCCATGTTTCAGCATGCTGTGTTTATGTTCATATGTTGGTGAATTTTAGATTGATTACTTCTTATTTCAGAGCTGAAAGAGCAATAGTGAAGGATATCTTGCATTTAAATTTCCAATTCCTTCAAGTCTACAAAAATTCATTAGGAGATAGGTTCACAAACTCTGTCCGGCTCTATTACTGCTCACATTTTCCCCTGAACAAAACTTTATTGGCCTGTAGTATTATTGTGGTGTAGATAAATGCAGCTAATACATAGTACACATGCAGCTTTCACTGAGTTACAGATTTGAAAAGTCTTGCTGGCTCTGTCACTGGGAAAGAAACAGCACCGCGATGAGGACTGGGGCCCCGTTTCTAAAAAATACTTGACTTTCTGTAGCTCGTTGTTAGATCCCATCTACGGCCGACACTACGGCCATTCATTTATTTATTCTCCCTTCTAGAAGTTTACTGGGGCTTCCCAGATGGTGCTGTGTGTGTTAGTCGCTCAGTCGTGTCCAACTCTTTGTGACCCCATGGACTGTAACCCTCCAGGCTCTTTCGTACATGGGATTTTCCAGGCAAGAGAACTGGAGTGGGTTGCCATTTCCTTCTCCTGGAGATCTTCCCAACCCAGAGATCGAAACTGGGTCTCCCACATTGCAGGCCGACCCTTTGCCATCTGAGCCACCAGGGAAGCTCCAAAGAATCCACCTGCCAGTGCAGGAGATGCAAGAGATGCAGATTTCATCCCTAGGTCAGGAAGATCCTTTGGTGTAGGAAATGGCAACCCACTCCCATATTCTAGTCTTGAAAACTCCATGGGCAGAGGAACCTAGAGGGCTATAGTCCCTGGGGTCACAGAGAATCAGACAGAACTGAGCACCACACAGAATGTTATTGGTTAATACACATTTACACGTGGGTTGCATGCCAGCTACGTTCCTTCAGTCATGTGTAACTCTGTGCAGCCCTGTAGGCTGCAGCCTGTGGGAGCCAGATTAATATATTTGAGTTTATTAGTGTATAAAATGAGATTCTGAGGCTTACTCTATCCACCAAGAGTAGTTAGAAAAAATACTTATAAAGTATAAAGCACAAATATTTGGAATGATACAATAGAAGGCTTATGCTACTATGATTTATGAATGTTATACCTATTAAATAAATTATATTTCTCTGTGTAATCAAATTCCAAATAAATCAGCAGTTTCCTAGGGTGAGAACCTGAAGATGCAGCTAATGACTAGATGACTATTTTAAGTTCCATATATTGTTTTGGTTTGATATTCAGACTGCAATTTAAGGGCTACTTAAGACATTGTTTTCTTCCATATTTCCACATAGCAAGTAATTACTTTTCTTCTTTTACTCACTGAATTGTTTCCTGCACTTCAGCCAGTTTTTTGTACTATCTGAACATTTTCAACTTCTCCAAATATATTAATATGAAAGGCCACAGGTCTATTAAAACATAAAAGACAATGTAGATTATGTTACAGCTCTCATATACGATTCACCCTGTATATGTCTGTGAATTGTCTATTCATTTAATGCTGTTCTTTATATCAACTAAAATATTTGAGTTCATGACTTACTTACTCCTGAAGCCTATTGCTAATAACTAGAAAGTTACAGGGGTTTTGTTATGACCTCCTTACATGAAGAGGAATAACTTTTTAAAAACACATCTTATAAGCTAGTATATAGGTACAGGTATATAGGAATATAAGGGTGATATTCATCAGATACATACATGAATGGGAGATAATTATATTGACACTAAATTGGCTCCAGATTCACATTTATGTCTGTATGTTTACTGTTCTACTATTTGGAGAAAATTAACTATAGTAAATAAAGAAGATGGAGAAGGAAATGGCAACCCACTCCAGTATTCTTACCTAGAGAATCCTGTGGACAGAGTAGCCTGGTGGACTGCTGACCATAGGGTCACACAGAGTCAGACACGACTGAAGTGACTTAGCATGCATGCATACTCTGGAGGAGGAAATGGCAACCCACTCCAGTATTCTTGCCTGGAGAATCCCAGGGACAGAGGAGCCTGGTGGGCTGCTGTCTGTGGGGTCACACAGAGTCAGACATGAGTAAAGTGACTTAGCAGCAGCAGCAGCAGCAAATAAAGAATGATATGGAGATCATTCTCAGAGGAATTAGGACAGATGAGTGAAGTCTTATACATATTAGATATAGTACATTTTTTCTTGTTTCATTGATGTCTATCCATCTTTTCTCAAAAATTATAGATATATTTCCCAATGTCTATCTTGATATGGAGTTGTGGAATAATAGCATATGGGCCAGTGGCTTTTTTAAAATAAGTGAAATCACTTTAAGATTGCTGTGTTTTGAATTATTTTGGAAGTAAAAAAAACTTATAGGTTATTTTGTTTCATTTGTATTATTTAATAGTCTTTCAGTTTTTTAAAAATTTTAAAATTTTTTACTTGATTATTTTTCACAGTGCAATGTTTTATTTATGTAATATTGGTGATGATTAAAGTATTTGGCATATGAAGGCCAAATAGTCTCCCTACTGCTTTTATTTTCTCTTTTCAAATAATCAACAGTCATGGAAACTCTGATCTTTCTGTTATTATACTTAGATTTTCTTCTAGCTAGCCTCTGTTTCATACCTTGATGTAGTGATATATAGTGAATATGAGCTTTTAATTCAATCTCGTATTCAAAGAAATGGAAGTCAAGTCAAAATACTCTTTTGGGAGGACATAAGTCTGCAGCTTATCACCATAAGAACAATAAAGCTTTAGTTCTTCCTATTTTTTGGCTTCTCATTTTTCCCTAAAGATACTTTCAAGGCTTTTCATTAATCATCATCATCATTTAGTGGGTCTGTTATAACCAGAAGACCAAAGTTCAGAGCAGGTAATTCCCAAGCCATTCTTTTTGCTTCATAGTTACTTGTATTGTTTCTTCTTTGGTCTTTGAAGGAATATGTCTGTATCTTTCTTACTTTCTTACTTTCTTGATAAAGTAAAAAGATATTAAGTTTGTGGTGTGAAAGTTGATTATAAATAAGTGAAATAACACAATTTTTAAATAAAGGAAACATTTAAGCTACTTTCTAAGTAAGATAATGTGAAAATAAATCATTTTTTTCTGTCTTTATAGGTTCATTTTCTTCAGAAAGTTGTGTTTTTTTGTGTGTTTGTTTGTTTACTTTCGATTCTTTCCAATTCCAGCATTGTTTTTGGTATTTATCTGTGTATGTATAAATTTATTTACTTATATTCTTACTCTGTTCCAAAATTAATAACGAGGACTTTCACAGTACAAATCAATATTTGCAATTAACTATTCCTCTCTGGATTCCTCTAAGACTGTGAGCATGTGTAGACCATGAAAAACAGCTTTCTTTTTTCTTGTAAGTGATGAGCCCTCAGACATCTGGCTTAAAAATGATGAGTCCTATGTGAGTGATTTTCTAACACAGATTTTCCTACAAAGATTTTCCTAACTCTTAAAGTTGTAAAGAAATAGAGGGAAACAATAGAATGAGAAAGACTAGAGATCTCTTCAAAATAATTAGAGATACCAACGGAATATTTCAGGCAAAGATGGGCACAATAAAGGACAGAAATGGTATGGAAGATACTAGTTCTAAGATACTAAGCAGAAGATATTAAGAAGAGGTAGCAAGAATACTCAGAACTATACAAGAAAGATCTTCATGACCCAGATAATCATAATGGTGTGATCACTCACCTAGAACCAGACATCCTGGAGTAAAGTAGGCCTTAGGAAGCATCACTACGAACAAAGCTAGTGGAGGTGATGGAATTCCAGCTGAGTTATTTCAAATCCTAAAAGATTATGCTGTTAAAGTGCTGCTATGGTTTTCCCAGTAGTCATGTACGGATGTAAGAGTTTGACCATAACAAAAGCTGAAAGCCAATGTATTGATGCTTTTGAACTGTGGTGTTAGAGAAGACTCTTGAGAGTCTCCTGGACAACAAGGAGATCCAACCAGTCAATCCTAAAGAAAATCAGTCCTGAATAATCATTGGACGTGATGTTGAAGCTGAAACTCCAATACTTTGGTCACCTGATGTGAAGAGCTGACTACTGGAAAAGACCCTGATGCTGGGAAAGACAGAAGGCAGGAAGAAAAGGGGACGACAGAGGTTGAAATGGTTGGATGGCATCACCAACTCAATGGACATGAATTTGAGCAAGCTCCAGGAATTGGTGATGGACTGGGAAGCCTAGTGTGCTGTAGTCTATGGGATCGCAAAGAGTCGAATGTAAGTGAGTGTCTGAACTGAACTGAACTGAAAGTTGCAAGACAGAATTATTCCTCAGAAAAAGAATTTAAGACTCCTTAAAGCAGTTGGTTCTCAAAGCAACCCCTGACAACTGTTAGCAGTGAAATTTTTCTGAAAGCCCTACCTGCTGAATTAGTCATTATGTATGGGCTGGGAACAGACTTCAGCTTTGAAACAAGCCCTCCGGGTGTATCCAAAATATAAAGGTTTATGACATCATCCTTTGAGGTGGGGAGTGGCACAGGGGGATACTTACTAAGATTTTTTGGTTTGTTTTGTTTTTCTTCAGTGTATTTCAGAAAATAGATTTTTTTAAAAATCTGTAAATTGATAAATAATTTGGTTAATTCTATTTACGTTTATAGTCTTTTGGCATACTAGCTAAAACCAAGGTTCTTGCGGGCTTTTAAAAAATTATTAAAGTTTAGTTAGTGTATGATATGATATAAGCTACTGCTGCTGGTGCTATTAAGTTGCTTCAGTCGTGTCCAACTCTGTGCGACCCCATAGATGGCACTGTACGATATAGTGATTCACAGTTTAAAAGTTTATGTTCCATTTATAGTTATTCTAAAAACTGGCTATAGTCTTCATATTATATAATCCTTGTAACCTTATTGGGGTATATTTGCTTTATACTTCTGTGTCAGTTTCTGCTGTACCTAAAAGTGAATCTGCCATAAGTATATACATATCCTCTTTTTTGATTTCCTTCCCATTTAGGTCACCACAGAGCACTGAGTAGAGTTTTCTGTGCTATTCAGTAGGTTCTCATTAGTTACCTTTTTAATACATAGTAGTCTAGATATGTCAATCCCAGTCTCCCAATTTATCCCATCTCCACCCCGTCCCCCTTGGTATCTATATGTTTGTTCTCTAAATCTGTTTCTATTCTGCTTTTCAAATAAGATCATCTATGCCATTTTTCTAGATCCCATGTTTATATGTTTATATATGATATTTGTTTTTCTCTTTCTGACTTAACTTCACTCTTTATGATAATATTTGCTGCTGCTGCTGCTGTTAAGTTGCTGCAGTCCTGTCTGACTCTGTGCAACCCCAAAGATGGCAGTCCACCAGGCTTCTCTGTCCCTGGGATTCTCCAGGCAAGAATATTGGAGTGGATTGCCATTTCCTTCTCCAATGCATAAAAGTGAAAAGTGAAAGTGAAATTGCTCAATTGTGTCCAACTCTTCACGACCCCATGGACTATACCCTACCAGGTTCCTCCATCCATGGGATTTTCCAGGCAAGAGTACTGGAGTGGGTTGCCATTTCCTTCTCCAATGATAATATCTAGGCCCATCCATATCTCTGCAAATGATCAAAGTTTTGTTCCTTTTTATGGCTGAGTAACAGTCTGTTGTATTGTGTACATATATATGGAGTTGAGCAAACTCAAAAAGATAGTAAAGAATAGTGAAGCCTGGCATGCTACAGTCTGTGAGGTCACAAAGTGTCGGACACAAATTAGAGGTTGAACAACAGTATGTGTACTACATATTCATCCATTCTTCTGTTGATGGACATTTTAGTTACTTCTGTGTCCTCACTATTGTAAATAGTGTTGCAGTAAACATTGGGGTGCATGTACGCTTTTGACTTGCAGCTTCTTTTATACCTAATAGTTTGTACTACTTACTCTCACAACAGTGAAGGGTGATTCCTATCATTGGAGGATAATTACGTGGAAGATCCCCTGGAGGAGGAGAGGGCAACACACTCCAGTATTCTTACCTGGAGAATCCCATGGACAGAGGAGGCTGGCAAGCTATAGTTCGTAGGGCTGCAAAGAGTCGGACACTAGTAAAGCAGCTTAACATACATAGCACTCTCCTGCCACTCTAATGTCCCTCCTCTCTTCCCTCTCCCCCCTGGTCACCACTAGTTTATTCTTTCTATTTGTGAGTCTAGTTCTTTTTTGTCATATTCATGAGTTTGTTACATTTTTTAGATTCCATGTGTAAATGACATTGTGCAGTATTTCTCATGAGCTTTTTTTAAAAATAATTCCTCCCCCCCCCCCGCTTCCCTAAGGAGGAAAAGGAGGAGAATGTCTCACTGTCGTCCTGTAGGATATTCATTAAGGTCAAAACCTTAAATTTTGCCTAAAAGCAACCAACTGAGATTTCATTTGATTTTGTTACTTAAAAATTTAGTGTCTGTAAAAGCAGTGTTAAGGGGAAGGTTCTTAGCAATACAGGCATACCTCAAGAAACAAGAAAAAAGTCAAATAAATAACCTAACTCTACACCTGAAGCAACTTGAAAGGAAGAAATTATGAACCTCAAGGTTAGTAGAAGGAAATAAATCTTAAAAATTAGGGCAGAAATAAATGCAAAAGAAACAAAAGAGACCATGTGAAAAATCAACAAAGCCAAAAGCTGGTTTTTTGAGAGGATAAATAAAATTGACAAACCATTAGCCAGACTCATCAAGAAACAAAGAGAGAAAAATCAAATCAATAAAATTAGAAATGAAAATGGAGAGATCACAGCAGACAACACAGAAATACAAAGGATCATAAGAGACTGCTATCAGCAATTATATACCAATAAAATGGACAACTTAGAAGAAATGGACAAATTCTTAGAAAAGTACAACTTTCCAAAACTGAACCAGGAATAAATGGAAAATATTAACAGACCCATCACAAGCACAGAAATTGAGACCGTAATTAGAAATCTTCAGCAAACAAAAGCCCAGGTCCAAACGGCTTCACAGCTGAATTCTACCAAAAATTTCGAGAAGAGCTAACACCTATACTACTCAAATTCTTCTAGAAAGTTGCAGAGGAAGGTAAACTTCCAAATTCATTCTATGAGGCCACCATCACCCTAATACCAAAACCTGACAAAAGATGCCACACAAAAAATAAAACCACAGGCAATATCACTGATGAACATAGATGCAAAAATCCTTAACAAAATTCTAGCAATCAGAATCCAACAACACATTAAAAAGATCATACATCATGACCAAGTGGGTTTTATCTCAGGGATGCAAGAATTCTTCAATATCCACTAATCAATCAATGTAATTGACCACATTAACAAATTGAAAAATAAAAGCCATATGATTATCTCAATAGATGCAGAGAAAGCCTTTGACAAAATTCAACATTCATTTATGATAAAAACTCTCCAGAAAGCAGGAATAGAAGGAACATACCTCAACATAACAAAAGCTATATATGACAAACCCACAGCAAACATCCTCAATGGTGAAAAATTGAAAGCATTTCCTCTGAAGTCAGGAACAAGACAAGGGTGCCCACTTTCACTACTGCTATGCAGCATAGTTCTGGAAGTTTTGACCACAGCAATCAAAGGTAAAACTCTCACTGTTTGCAGATGACATGATCCTCTACATAGAAAACCCTAAAGCCTCCACTAGAAAATTACTAGAGCTAATCAATGAATATAGTAAAGTTGCAGGGCATAAAATCAACACACAGAAATCCCTTGCATTCATATACACTAATAATGAGAAAGTAGAGAAATTAAGGGAAAAAAATCCATTCACCATTGCAACGGAAAGAATAAAATACTTAGGAATATATCTACCTAAAGAAACTAAAGATCTATATATAGAAAACTATAAAACACTGGTGAAAGAAATCAAAGAGGATACTAATAGATGGAGATATATACCATTTTCACAGATCAGAAGAATCAATATAGTTAAAATGAGTAGACTACCCAAAGCAATCTACAGATTCAATGCAATCCCTATCAAGCTTACCAGCGGTATTTTTCACAGAGCTAGAACAAATACTTTCACAATTTGTATGGAAATACAAAAAACCTCAAATAGCCAAAGCAATCTTGAGAAAGAAGAATGGAACAGGAGGAATCAACCTGCCTGACTTCAGGCTCTCCTACAAAGCCACTGTCATCCAGACAGTATGGTACTGGCACAAAGACAGAAATATCAATCAATGTTACAAAATAGAAAGCCCAGAGATAAATCCACACACCTATGGACACCTACCTTGTCTTTGACAAAGGAGGCAAGAGTATACAATGGATTAAAGACAATCCCTTTAACAAGTGGTGCTGGGAAAACTGGTCAACCACTTGTGAAACTAGATCACTTTCTAACACC
>SJYC01043935.1:0-33922 GCA_006408675.1 Madoqua kirkii | reverse complement strand
AGCTCAATTCCAGAAAAATAAACGACCCAATCAAAAAGTGGGCCAAAGAACTAAACGGACATTCTTCAAAGAAGACATGCGGATGGCTAACAAACACATGAAAAGATGCTCAACATCACTCATTATCAGATAAATGCAAATCAAAACCCCAATGAGGTACCATTTCACGCCAGTCAGAATTGCTGCTATCCAAAAGTCTACAAGCAATAAATGCTGGAGAGGGTGTGGAGAAAAGGGAACCCATGCAAACTAGTACAGCCACTATGGAGAACAGTGTGGAGATTTCTTAAAAAACTAGAAATAGAGCTGCCATATGACCCAACCATCCACCTGGTGGGCATACACACTGAGGAAACCAGAATTGAAAGAGACACATGTACCCCAATGTTCATCACAGCACTGTTTATGATAGCCAGGACATGGAAGCAACCTAGATGTCCATCAGCCGATGAATGGATAAGAAAGATGCGGTACATATACTCAATAGAGTATTACTCAGCCATTAAAAAGAATACATTTGAATCAGTTCTAATGAGATGGATGAAACTGGAGCCTATTATAGAGAGTGAAGTAAGCCAGAAAGAAAAATGCTGCTGCTGCTGCTAAGTTGCTTCAGTCATGTCCAACTCAGTGTGACCCCATAGATGGCAGCCCACTAGGCTCCTCTGTCCCTGGAATTCTCCAGGCAAGAATACCGGAGTGGGTTGCCATTTCCTTTTCCAATGCATGAAAGTGAAAACTGAAAGTGAAGTCGCTCAGTCGTGCCCAACTCTTAGTGACCCCATGGACTGCAGCCTACCAGGCTCCTCTGTCCATGGGATTTTCCAGGCAAGAGTACTGGTGTAGGTTGCCATTGCCTACTAACACATATATATGGAAATTAGAAAGATGGTAACAATAACCGTTTTGCAAGACAGCAAAAGAGACACAGATGTCTAGAACAGTCTTTTGGATTCTGTAGGAGAGGGCAAGGGTGGGATGATTTGGGAGAATGACATTGAAACATGTATAATATCATATGTGAAACAAATTGCCAGTCCAGGTTCAATGCATGATACAGGATGCTCGGGGCTGCAGCACTGGGATGACCCAGAGGGATGGTATGGGGAGGGAAGTGGAAAGGGGATTCAGGATGGGGAACATGTGTGCACTTGTGGTGGATTCATGTTGATGTGTGGCAAAACCAATACAATATTGTGAAGTAATTAGCCTCCAATTAAAATAAGTAAATTTTTTAAAATTTAGCGTCATCAGAGAAAATTTTTCAGTCAGGGACATGCACATTATGTATAAATGAAGACAGACAGCCCTTGGTAATTTTAAAGGACCATAGGGACAAGCCTTCAGAAAAGGTTTCATTGCCACCGTATTAGGGCTCAAAGTCCTCTAGTGTTTTACTCTCAACCCCATAGGCTTCAGGCTATCAGAACACTGGTGATAAGCTTTGGCTCCTGCATTTAGGATTTCAACTACAATTCAGCAGACTTTAGTGGATTATGGTTACCCTGACTTCCATAATTTGCTTTTTACTTTTTTTTTTCAAGAGCAACACACTACCATCTGTGACAAATTCTTTCACTTTAATTCCACAGTAAGACAACATATTTTTGGTTTTAGGGAGAATGGATGTGTGAAATTGAAATATTATGGCTATTAATATTCCTATGGCAATAAACTCATATTTGTTTCATTATTTAAATTGATTCCTATTCTGCCGTTTTTGTCACTAGGATTTTTAATTTAAATAAAAATGTGAATATTCTGAAAAACAGAAAGTTCACTGCCATTTTGAAAGGCAAGTTTTCATGACTTTCCACTTTACATCTGTCATGGGGATAATAATTTGTGATTGTCATTCCAGATAATTTCTTTATTGAGATATGTACACATCAGAAAAAGAATTCATGTCAAAGTTTACATAAAAATTCAGTGCATTTTGGTATATTCTTAAATTTGATCCAGGTTGTAGGGATATAACAAACAGGATGATGAATATCTGTCTTAATTCTGCCTAGTGTCTCACCTCTAAAATATTGGTGAAGATAGATCTGTTAGAGACACACCTCTAGTGATTTAACTTGGTTGGAAAGAAAAAAAAAATTACTTCTTAACTTGCCCTCAAAACAAATTATATTATCCTGAACCAAATATTGTTAAAATAGCAATGCAGCTTACAGGGTTAAATCATAATCCTTTAAATATAGAATGCTCATGGGACCTCTGCCACTCGGCAAACCTGTCATGGTTTGCATTTACTTACCTTAACTGGGAACTTAATGTCCCTAGATCTATCAGCTTGCAGCAAAATAAGCCCTTATATCCAAATTATGAAGACACTAAGTTCACATCTTCCTACATTATAGGGTGCAATTTCCCATCTCCATTACCCCCTTGCATGTTATGTCCCAGCATGCCCAGTGCTTATCCATGCCCACGAAGTTAGTCCTGACTATTTACCTTACTGACAAAGTCAGTACTCGAATATAATATCATCTGACTGAAAAGCACACAGTCTCTACCAGGAATACTGGATGCTTCATAAAATGCCACCACCTGCTGCAGTATAATGACTTTAGTAGACAGTTCAGTTAATTTGCTCTTTTCTAGCTGTGCTGCTACCATAGCTACTAGGGGACAGAGTTTAGTATCCCTAATACCTGTTGCAGTAGAATTAATCCAAGCCGCTACTGTTGGTCTCTGCTGACTGGTTCAAGGTTTGATGGCAACCTATCTTCAAAAGAGCCCCTTCCAGCTCTGTCATGTTTAGTCTGGGCTGGACAGGTCCCAAGTGTTAGAACTGTTACCATTCACTCCCCTCCCTAAAGCTCCTCTAGAGGGCTTGTGTTGGATAGGGGTAGATCCAGGTCAATTATACTTTACTCTCATCCTTCTGATGTCCTAAGGCATAGTGTTAAACTTATTAATAGGTCACTCATCCACATTTCCCTGATGTTGAGGTTTGTCTTGAGACCTCTGATTACCTTCCTGTCATTTAGTATCACCGGTGGATACCCTGGTATGTCAGATGGATTAAAACAATATTGATTTTCAGATGGAAAGGGAGTGGATGGGAACTGTTTCAATCCATGTCCTCTTAGAAATTATTTTAGCCTATGTCAATACAGAGACTCTTACAGATTCCTAGCGGAGGGATACTGACTAATTTACATGCTTGCCAGCAACACGGAAGCACTTGCGTTAGTTCTGCTAAACCAGACCTTGCTACAGTTGCACTTTCTCCACTGATTATAAGTCAACTCACCTGTATGCTTGCCTTATAACTAGAAGACAGTGTTCACAGAGCTAATGGAGGATCTGCATCAAGAATAGAGAGCCTTGCCCTCCACCCAGACAGCCATTTTCACTCATCAGTAGTTGTAGTGCCTAGCCTCCTCTGGGTGGCATTTCACATAGTCAAGTGATCCAGCAGAGCATGTGAATTCTAACCATGAACCTCCTGAGTAGAGTCTTTGTTGTTGATATTCAATCACTAAGTCATGTCTGACTCTTTGTCACCCAATGGATTGCAGCACAACAAACCTCCATTTCCCCCACCATCTCCCAGAGTTTGCCCAAGTTCATGTCCATTGAATTGGTGATATAATCCAATCATCTCATTCTCTGTCACCCCCTCCTCCACCTGCCCTCTGTCTTTCCCAGCATCAGGGTTTGTTTTTTTTTTTTTTTCCAGTGATGTGAATCTTCACATCAGGTGGCCAAAGTGTTGGAGCTTCAACTTCGGCATCAGTTCTTTCAATATTCAGGGTTGATTTCCTATAGAATTGCTGGTTTGATCTCCTTTGCTATCCAAGGGACTCAAGAGTCCTTCAGCATCACAGTTCGAAAGCTTCAGTTCTTCGGCACTCAGTCTTCTTTATGGTCATCCATATATAACTACTAGAAAAAAAGGCAAAATAGTCTTAATACTCATAAGCCATGACTTTTCCCCCACATGGGACAATATTGAACACTATTCTGGACATAGCTAGTTGCTCATACTTAATATTTTTCCTATAAAAACCATAAAATTTGTAATGTGAGGATAAGGACATGACTGGATCATTTCTGAAATGCATTGGCGTATCCACTCTTACCCAAGTGAGATAAATTCTTCAATCCTTGGTTTCTTCTTCACATCAATTATCAGTTGGTGAAATATGAAATTAAAGATTGATATTAAGTTTGAGCATGTGCCTGGCACAGGTAAGCTCTCAGATAATTATCATGGTTAAGACTTTCACTTCTTTGTGTATATCAACATCATCCTTGATCATACTTTACTGAGATTTAGAGAGCAACAAAGATATGTCATCTAGGAGTCAAAAAGTTTCTAAACTATGAGTTAATCAAAGTTAAGTCCTCTTTAGAATAGGGCTGCAACACTCTCCTACCAAAACTCTATTTCAAAATGTTCTTTGTGTATCTCCTTGTCATGAATCCATAACAAAAAGCTGAGTTGCAGTAGTCCAGTTTTCCTCTTTCTCTTTATCTTTTTCCACTTTAAATATTTCCATTATGAATTCCAGTTTTTAGGACTCAGCAGGAAAAGAGCCACTATTTTTTTTTTCAAACCTTGCTTCTTGTCATGAGTTCCATTACTCGGAATGAAATATTTTCCATCTGACACTGAAAAGCAAGATAAATAACATGTATGGTTGTTAACCGTCATACTAAACATGTTCCAAAATGTCCATTCTCACTATTTCCATAATTTATCTGTCAACAACTCTATTTGAGGATTATTTTTGTGAGTTATTTTCTAGGCTCAGGCATATATGATAAGGTACACACATTTATCTGGGATGAACAGAACTATAAATAATATATAATTTTAAATATAAAATGATAAAGATCCCAGAAAAACAGCTTTCTCTCCTTTTCTGTGAACTCAGCAGATCACATTTGAATCAGTAATGCTTAGAAATATCAAAGGCCATGCCCACCACAGTGTACCTGCTGTTAGTAGAGATGTGGTTGTTAAACCATTTTAGACTAACACAGCAAATAGTTCCATGTAATTCTGTGGTAAGGGCCATAGGAATCTAGTGAAGTCCTCAGAGAGTGATGTGATTCTAGTATGTCCAGAACTAATGATATATCAAGGGTCTCTCCAGAGTAATTTTGTGTGGTAGCTTATGCATAAGCCTTGTGATCAGTAAAGGAATAATAGTCCCAGTTGCTAAATTCAGTGAATAAGCATCTTAGTCCACTTAAATCTTTTTATATCTAATTGATTCTCAATCATGAAGGGAGTTCCTTGACTTGTCAGGCACAAAGAGGTGTTGGCACTATGTTAAGTCTGGAAAATGCCTGTGGATTGCTTACTACTACTTGGAGACTAAAGGGCTTCTTTGGGAAGTACTTTGATTGCATTAGTAGTAACAATAATAATAAGCACAAGAGAGCCCTGAAGACCTAGAACACATACATGAAGAAAGCAGGGAAACAAAATTGTAATAAATAACAATTTCTAAAATTCCCTTTGGGAATCACATGGGTTGCTACAAATTGTTCATCGCATGTAATTCGAGTATTGAAACTGATAAAATACCTTTTAAACTGTTACTAGATTCTAGATTACTATTTCTCCATAAAAATACATTTTCCTACATTTTCTCCAAATCAGATCTTTGCTTTGAAAAGATTTTTTTAAATGATATTTTTAGAAGACTGATATTACTAAATGTAGCATTTCCAGGAAACATTCATAGTATACATGTGTTTTGTCTGACAATAGTGAAGACAAGTAGATTTGTTTGAAAGAGTAAGGAAAACATTGTTTTGATGTCATAAAGAATGAGATCATCATAAATATCAGTGTACATATGTCCAAAATTCCATGACCTTTCTTCAACAATACCAACAAGTATACATTACCACTGTTGACTTCAAATAGATTGTCAGAGATTTTCCCAGTAAAGATGAGTTTATTGGGAATCAGAGAATTACCATTTGTGGTCTCAGCCATGATGAGTCACTTATAAGTTCCTGAACAGCCAGGGGAGGAGGATATTTTATAGAGAGGAAAAGGAAGTTGGGAAGGCTAGAGAAAAACAGAGTCTGTGGCTTTTCATTGGCTGAGTCCTTACCAGGATAGAAGAGCCTTTCTTCTTCCTGTGGGCTCTGCTCTTGTCAAAGGGTGTGAAAGCTTCCCCTTCGGGTCTCTAAATTCTGTTTCATTAAGGATTCTGTTTGTAAATTTTTTATACTACTTTTTTCTAGTTCTGTTTCTTTTTTCTATTATCACCTATTTTTCTACTCTGAGTAAGGACTGAGGTTAATTTGGTTACATTTAATTATTCAGTAAAAAGTTTCTTAAAGTTGTTTATGAAAATCTATATAAAATGTATGATTTAAAAGTATGTCACCAATGAACAGTGTTGAATTTTGTTAAATGATTTGTTTCACATTTCTTTCACAGTATATGTGGTGATTCACATTATTTCCTATGAGAGGAAGAATTCAAAATTTGTTCTGATGATGTTCTGTGTATGGCTGTGACATTTCTCAGGTTAGTCTCTAAGGGGAATACCCAAGAGACCCCGTATTGCCTGGAAGTTCACTTGGCAGAAATGTAGACTAGGAGATTCACTTACTGGCAGGATGGTTGAATGAAATGATAATATTCCTTCCAATCACAGATGCTCTGATTCCTAGATTTCTGGACTTTATGGTGACTTTTTACAAGTATTGAAAGTTTTCTTTACTGACAGAGGCAATGGACTATAAATATTTTAATAAGACTTGTTTGTTAATCATTCCTCATTGACAATATTGTTTTTATAATTTTTGACTGCACTAACATGTATTACCCTATGTCAATACAGGAGATGCTTTAAAAAGTCATGTTATTTATGTAATAGCCATTTCACTCAAACTAAGAATCTGTTTGAATTTTGCTATTATCATCAGGTGAAAATTAAAACAATGCCAAAAATTTGTCTCAAAAAGTTAACAAAGACTGTAAAGAAGGGGAAATGTGGACTGAAACCAGGAGAAGGAGTAATGTTTTGGCCAGACAGAAAAGAATCTAAGAAGGGAATCAAAATATGCAACGTCAAGGAGGCAAGAAAGAACTTGTACATTCATAATACTTCAAGGGGCTATCTGCCCAGGGCTTCAGAATGAAAGTGGCAAGAGTTCTATGAGCACTTTCCCCCTCTCTTCCTCCTGTTTCTCTCTTCTTACATCCCATCAGTAACCTTAGGCCTCTGTTGTATATTTAGTTCCTCTCCATTATCCTGGCTCTTCGGGGCACTAATAGATGTTTTTCTACCATCACTGCTCCTACTGGTGGTTCAGTGTAGTGAACAACACTGCCACTAGCAACTTCAGATTAGTTTACTTGATTTTCACAATCAAAATCCACAACCATTTATTGAGCAGAAGCATTTTGAAATACAGTATTATCTGTTTTCAGGAAGGTGGTCTCTAGTTTTTTTTTTAATATGGTAAATCAGTTCTTATAACTGAGGAGTTGATAGGCAAGATATTTAGGGAGGCAGGGACTTCTAAAAAGTAAATTTCTGCTCTATGTGTTTGTTAGCTGCTCAATTGTGTCTGGTTCTCTGTGACCCCATGGACTGTAGCCCACCAGGTTCCGCTATCCATGGAATTCTCCAGGCATGAATACTGGGTTGGGTAGCCATTTCCTTCTTCTGGGGATCTTTCTGACCCAGGGGTCAAACCCCATCTCTTGCATTCCAGGCAGATTCTTTATCATCTGATCCAAAAGAGAAGCCTAGTGATAGACTCCAATTTCAGTTGCCACAGATCCAGGAAAGACTAGGTAACATCTCAATAGCCTTTATAACTATATACTGCAAAAAGCCTTTATAACATACTCCCATGTGAAGATACATGTATTTGATGTATATAATAGGAGCATTGTAAAAATGAAAGCAAAAGTTGTTTGTCATCGAAAATCAAAATATGGACCTTTACTCGTCACGCACAAAGTAGACGTTTCAGAAATTTTAATGTGATCAAGTATTATTTCAATCAAAGCAACTGATGATTAAAGAAAAACAAAACCACCATAACTCAGCATTTTTATTGACCAACTTAGTCCTGCCTTTGAATTCATATGCCAATGTTTAAATGTGCAAATAAAATAAGTTGTAGATCACCCCAATACTTAGCCATGAATCCATAACGTGTGCGTTCTGTATCACTGTTGTATTATCGCAACTTCTATTTATTCATATCTAACAAGTGTCAGGAGTTTTACATAGACCAAGCTTATCCTTATATTCTATCACAGTGAGAAACAGACATCCTGATTTATAGCATTACTTTGCTACCATATGAGATGAGTACAATTGTGCGGTAGTTTGAACATTCTTTGGCATTGACTTTCTTTGGAATTAGAATGAAAACTGACCTTTTCCAGTCCTGTGGCCACTGCTGAGTTTTCCAAATTTGCTGGCATACTGAGTGCAGCACTTTCACAGCATCATCTTTTAGAATTTGAAAAAGCTTAACTGGAATTCCATCACCTCCACTAGCATTGTTCATAGTGATGCTTCCTAAGGCCCACTTGACTTCCAATTTCAGGATGTCTGGCTCTAGGTGAGTGAACACACCATCGTGGATGCCTGGGTCAGTAACATCATTTTTGTACAATTCTACTGTGTATTCAAGCCACCTCTTCTTAATATCGTCTGCTTCGGTTAGGTCAAAACAGTTTCTGTCCTTTATTGAGCCCATCTTTGCATGAAATGTTCCCTTGGTATCCCTAATTTTCTTGAAGAGATCTCTAATCTTTTCCATTCTGTTGTTTTCCTCTATTTCTTTGCACTGATCGCTGAGGAAGGCTTTCTTCTCTCTCCTGCTGTTCTTTGGAAACCTGCACTCATGGATATATCTTTCCTTTTCTGCTTTGCCTTTCACTTCTCATCTTTTCTCAGCCATTTGTAAGGTTTCCTCAGACAATCATTTTCTCTTTTTGCATTTCTTTTTCTTGGGGATGGTCTTGCTCACTGCCTCCTGTACAATGGCATGAACCTCTGTCCATAGTTCTTCAGGCACTCTGTCTATGAGGTGTAACCCCTGGAATCTATGTGTCACTTCCACTGTATAATAGTAAGGGATTTGACTTAGGTCATACCTGAATGGCCTAGTGGTTTTCTCTACTTTCTTCAATTTAAATCTGAATTTGGCAATAAGGAGCTCACGAACTGAGCCACTGTCAGCTTACAATCTTGTTTTTGCTGACTGTATGGAGCTTCTTCATCTTTGATTGCAAAGAATATAAGTTGTCTGATTTCAGTACTGACCATCTGGTAACATCCATGTGTAGAGTCTTCACTTGTGTTGTTGGAAGAGGGTGTTTGCTATGACAAATGCATTCTCTTGGCAAAACTCTGTTAGCCTTTGACCTGCTTCATTTTGTACTCCAAGGCCAGGTTTGCCTGTTACTCCACGTATCTCTTGATTTCCTACTTTTGCATTCCTGCCCCTTATAATGAAGAGGAAATCTTTTGGAGGTGTTAGTTCTAGAAGTTCTTTTAGATCTTCATAGAACCATTCAGCTTTAATTTATTCAGTGTTCCTAATAGGGCATAGACTTGGATTACTGTGATATTGAATGGTTTGCCTTGGAAATTAACAGAGATCATTCTGTTGTTTTTGAGATTGCATGCAAGTACAGCATTTCAGACTCTTTTGTTAACTGCAATGGCTACTCCATTTCTTCTAAGGGAAGAAGTGTATATAATAGTGTATATAATCTCAGTAGTGTATATAATGGTCATCTGAGTTAAATTCACCCATTCTAGCCAATTTTTAGTTCACTGATCCCTAAAAGGTCAATGTTTACTCTTGCCATCTTCTGTTTGACCACTTCCAGTCTGCCTTGATTCATGAATCTAACATTTCAGGTCCTATGCAATATTGCTGCTTACAACATTAGACTTTACTTCCATCACCAGTCACATCCACAACTGGGTGTTGTTTTTGCTTTGGCTTTGTCTCTTCATTCTTTCTGGAGTTATTTCTCCACTGATCTCCAGCAGCATATTAGGCACCTACTGACCTCGGAAGTTCATCTTTTAGTGTCCTATCTTTGTGCCTTTTCATCCAGTTCATGGGGTTCTCAAGGCAAGCATACTGAAGTGGTTTGCCATTCTCTTCTCCAGTGAACCACATTTTGTCAGAACTCTCCACAATGACTCTTCCATCTTGGGTAGCCCTACAGGGCATGGCTCATAGTTTACTTGAGTTAGACAAGGCTATGGTTCATGTAATCAGTTTGGTTAGTTTTTTTGTGATTGTGGTTTTCATTCTATCTGCCTGCTGATGGATAAGGATAAGAGGCTTATGGAAGCTTCCTGATAGGAAAGACTAGTTCAATTCAGTTCAGTTCAGTTGCTCAATTGTGTTCAACTCTTTGCGAACCCATGAATCGCAGCACACCAGGCCCCTCTGTCTATCACTAACTCCCAGAGTTCACTCAGACTTACATCCATCACGTCAGTGATGCCAGCCAGCCATCTCATCCTCTGTCGTCCTCTTCTCCTCCTGCCCCCAATCCCTCCCAGCATCAAAGTCTTTTTCCATGACTAAGAGAGAAATCAGTCTTGTTATGATGGGCATGACCAAGCTCAGTAAATCTTTCATCCAACCTGGATATTCAAGCTGGATTTAGAAAAGAAAGAGAAACCAGAGATCAAGCTGCCAATTGCTGGATCAAACTGCTAGATCATCAAAAAAGCAAGAGACTTCCAGAAAAATACCTATTTCTGCTTTATTGACTAAAATGGACCTAACAGAAGCAGGAGATATTAAGAAGAGGTGGCAAGAATACACAGAACTGTACAAAAAAATTCTTCACAATCAAGATAATCACAATGGTGTGATCACTCACCTAGAGCCAGATATCCTGGAATGTGAAGTCAAGTGGGCCTTAGAAAGCATCACTACGAACAAAGCTAGTGGAGGTGATGGAATTAAAGTAGAGCTATTTTAAATCCTGAAAGATGCTGCTGTGAAAGTGCTGCACTCAATATGCCAGCAAATTTGAAAAACTCAACAGTGGCCACAGGACTGGGAAAGGTCAGTTTTCATTCCAATCCCAAACAAAGGCAATGCCAAAGAATGTTCAAACTACCGCACAATTGCACTCATCTCACGTGCTAGTAAAGTCATGCTCAAAATTCTCCAAGCCAGGCTTCAGCAATATGTGAACCACGAACTTCCTGATGTTTAAGCTGGTTTTAGAAAAGGCAGAGGAACCAGAGATCAAATTGCCAACATCCGCTGGATCATAGAAAAAGCAAGAGAGTTCCAGAAAAACATCTATTTCTGCTTTATTGACTATGTCAATGATTTTGACTGTGTGGATCACAATAAACTATGGAAAATTCTGAAAGAGATGGGAATACCAGACCACCTAACCTGCCTCTTGAGAAACCTATATGCAGATCAGGAAGCAACCATTAGAACTAGACATGGAACAACAGACTGGTTCCAAATAGGAAAAGGAGTACATCAAGGCTGTATATTGTCGTCCTGTTTATTTAACTTATATGCAGAGTAAATCATGAGAAACCTTTGGCTGGAAGAAGCACAAGCTGGAATCAAGATTGCCAGGAGAAATATCGATAACCTCAGATATTCAGATGACACCACCCTTATGGCAGAATGTGAAGAGGAACTCAAAAACTTCTTGATGAAAGTGAAAGAGGAGAGTGAAAAAGTTGGCTTAAAACTCAACATTTAGAAAACGAAGATCATGGCATCTGGTCCCATCACTTCATGGGAAATAGATGGGGAAACAATAGAAAGAGTGTCAGACTTTATTTTGGGGGGCTCCCAAATAACTGCATATTGTGACTGCAGTATACCTGTCTCTTATACACATCTAGATGTGTATAAGAGACAGAATGTGAAGAGGAACTCAAAAACTTCTTGATGAAAGTGAAAGAGGAGAGTGAAAAAGTTGGCTTAAAACTCAACATTTAGAAAACGAAGATCATGGCATCTGGTCCCATCACTTCATGGGAAATAGATGGGGAAACAATAGAAAGAGTGTCAGACTTTATTTTGGGGGGCTCCCAAATAACTGCATATTGTGACTGCAGCCATGAAATTAAAAGACGCTTACTCCTTGAAAGAAAAGTTATGACCAACCTAGATAGCATTGAAAAGCAGAC
This sequence comes from Madoqua kirkii, assembly GCA_006408675.1. NCBI lineage: Eukaryota > Metazoa > Chordata > Mammalia > Artiodactyla > Bovidae > Madoqua > Madoqua kirkii. The sequence goes on along the minus strand of SJYC01043935.1, from coordinate 21,767 downwards.
ATTACTTTGCCAACAAAGGTCCATCTAGTCAAGGCTATGGTTTTTCCAGCGGTCATGTATGGATGTGAGAGTTGGACTGTGAAGAAAGCTGAGCACCGAAGGATTGATGCTTTTGAACTGTGGTGTTTGAGAAGACTCTTGTGAGTCCCTTGGACTGCAAGGAAATCCAACCAGTCCATTCTGAAGGAGACCAGCCCTGGGATTTCTTTGGAGGAAATGATGCTGAAGCTGAAACTCCAGTACTTTGGCCACCTCATGCAAAGAGTTGACTCATTGAAAAAACTCTGATGCTGGGAAGGATTGGGGGCAGGAGGAGAAGGAGACGACCAAGGATGAGATGGCTGAATGGCATCACTGACTCGATGAATGTGACTCTGAGTGAACTCTGGATTTGGTGAAGGACAGGGAGGCCTGGAGTGCTGTGGTTCATGGGGTCGCAAAGAGTTGGACACGACTGAGCTACTGAACTGAACTGAACTCAACTGAAGCCTTTTACTCTGTGAATCACAAATTGTGGAAAATTCTTAAAGAGTTGGGAATACCAGACCTCCCGACCTGTCTCCTGAGAAATGCAGGTCTATGCATTATATGCATATATAATCTATATGCAGGTCAAGAGGCAACAGTCAGGATTGGACATGGAAAAAAAAGGCTGGTTTAAAATTGGGAAAGAAGTGCGTCAAGGCTGTATATTGTCACCCTGCTTGTTTAACTTATATGCAGAGTACATCATGAGAAACACTGGGCTGGAGGAAGCACAAGCTGGAATCAAGATTGCCAGGAGAAATATCAATAATCTCAGATATGCAGATGACACCACCTTTATGGCAGAAAGCAAAGATGAGCTAAAAAGCCTCTTGATGAAAGTGAAAGAGAAGAGTAAAAAACGTGGCTTAAAGCTCAACATTCAGAAAACTAAGATCATGATATCTGGTCCCATCACTTCTTCCCCAAATAGATGGGGAAACAATGGGATACTATTTTGGTGGGCTCCAAAATCACTGCAGATGGTGACTGCAGCCATAAAATTAAAAGACTCTTACTCCTTGGAAGAAAATCTATGACCAACCTAGACAGCATATTAAAAGGCAAAGACATTACTTTGCCAACAAAGGTTCATCTTGTCAAAACTACGGTTTTTCCAATACTCATGTATGAATGTGAGTGTTAGACTATAAGGAAAGCTGAGTGCAAAAGGACTGATGCTTTTGAACTCTAGAGTTGTAGAAGACTCTTGAGAGTCCCTTGGATTGCAAGGAGATCCATCCAATCCATCCTAAAGGAAATCAGTCCTGAATATTCATTGAAAGGATTGATGCTGAAGCTGAAAAACCAATTCTTAATCCACCTGTTGTGAAGAACCGACTCATTGGAAAATACCCTGATGCCTGGAAAGATTGAAGCTAGGAGGAGAAAGAGATGACAGAGGATGAGATGGTTGGGTGGCATCACTGACTCGATGGGCATGAGTTTGAATAAGTTCCGGGAATTGGTGATTGACAGCAAAGCCCGGTGTACTACACTCCATGGGCCACAAAGAGTTGGACACAGCTTAGAAACTTAACTGAATTTATAGCAACTCATTCAGAGTCATAGGATCAATAAATACTATGATTATAAATACTGGAACAAGTCATTATTTTCTCAAGATATTTGTAAAAATGAAAGGCCCGTGGTTGACATTGTTTAAGCAAAGTTTTGTCTAGTTTCAGGGGACTTGGTCACATGAGTCCTCCAGTACCAGGAATGCCCTCAGATCTCACCCCAAGGTCAAGTCTGTGTTCTGATTATGAACCTTTTTGAGAAATACTTTTAATTCTTATCTTGTGTATCTTTGAATATCAACTTATATCTAAAATACATTAGTGAATATATTACATGTGTTAATGTATGAGTATGTAAAAAAAATTCAGCCAAGTAAATATGCAGCTCTAATTGGCTTTGTAAGTTGATTCACAAATTAGGCAGCATCTTATCTAGCAACTAGAAGGATACTCAGAGGAGCAATACACAATGAAAGACTTTCTTATATAAAGAGGGTGGAGTGAGGAAGGTGTATGAGCAAAAGAAAAGGAAGGGTTATTTTGAACCAAAACATCTTATATTGGGGGGAGAGGAAATGGAGAGGATTTTTTCTTTCATTTTGTTTTTAATCATGTATATTGCCTTTTCTCCCTCTAGGGGATGGAGAGCTTCCAAGTGATAGATTACTTCCTTAGTGCTGACCAGAAAATTCGAATCTGGTTAATTAGGATTGCATATCTAGGGGAGGTAAAAACTGCAAGTAGATTAATATTAAAAATAGGTTTGGTATCATGGGCTTTAACACAAGTGTTGAGTTTGTGGCTTTTCCCCTATAACAAGCATATGTTCACACAGAGATCTATACATATATATGTGTGTGTGTTTATATATGTCAAACTTTTGCTGCTAAATTAATCTAATATTTGTCATTAAACAAAAAATAAAAATCAGTAATTCATGTTTTGTTGTAAAAGGTCTAACACATGAAAAGATCTAAATAAATTTTTTTTCTGACAAGCTCAGTACATAGCTTAGTTAATATGGGTAAGATTATTCATCTGATAGCAAATTATATGCAGAGTAGGAGAAAAGGCAGATGAGTTGATTCTGCTCATGCTTATTTTAAGGCAGCCAGTAGATATTTTAATTTCACTAATAAAAGTAAACTATGAAATGTTCTAGTTAAATAAAGGTCAATAAAATTATAAGTTATTGAACAACTGAGTTATGTCAGGATGTATAAAGTAATTAATACGCTTTTGTTTAAGTCATTGTTAATCAGTTTATTTCTTATTCCACAAGGAGCTATTTCAGGAATTCTCTGGGGAAGAGTGGTAGGTGGGTGAATGGAATTGGATCTTGGATCTCGCTAATGATTGTTTAAAAGTTTGAAGTTTTGACGAGCTTAGGTTGAAATATTTATATTTACGGGAGGAGAAACCATTAATCCATCTTGGACAAATAGCTTACAATCAATAACCATGTGTATCCTGTGGTCATCACTGATGGAAGTGGAAAGCTTTTAATATACATAAAGGTTGACAATTACAATTGAATTTCTTGCTCTTTACTACCACAATCCATAGGAAAATATCCTTTAAAGCAATGTAAATTTTGTATTTTGAAATTATTTACTAAAATATGCTACATTTTTGTACTTTTTAAAATTAAAGCATCATAACATTATTCAAAATGAACATTTCTTGGAAATTGTATATTATTCTTTAGCAAATTAACAAGTTTGTTAAAATTAAATATTGATATTCTTTTTAAACATAATAATAATGTATCAGAATTTATCACTTCAACATTTAAAATGTGAAGCATGGTAGAAAATTTATAACTTTAGATAAAACTATAAGTAATTAGGTATAATAGTTATATACCATCATGTCATTGATAGAAGATTCATCAGATCCCATTATAACAATTTTCATAGGTGTAAGAATAGAAACAGATACAAAAATTCAAAGCTCAAATGTCTTTTGAATAATTATTGACCTGAGCTTTGTTATTTGCCACAACAGTGAACGCTGGAATGAAAAGCAAAGACTTATTCTACTTTAGAAAGAGATTCAGGTCCAATTATTTAATCTCAGCACTCTCTTGCCTACTTGAGCAAAATATATCTACATTATTTTCTTAAATGTTTTCACCCATGTTATGGTCATAACTGAACATTAGAGTGATATTTTTACCTATTATTTTTACACATTTAAACTCATTTATGGTGGCATAGTGGACAAATGAATCCAGAGTCAAAGCCTTATAACATGGAAAGGACCATACTTCAGTTTTTCATTCAAATCACAGAGGATTTAACATATGATATAGTTGAACCCATTATACCAACACACCCTTTTACTTGAAGAGTTGAAATATTACAGACTATTACAGGACTGTATTACCTTTTGAATTGGAAAATAGGTGAGTTATTAGAAACTGAGAAAGATATGCTTGGTGTTATATTTTAGCTTTAAAATTTGAGTTGTTTTTTGTGTTTTTTTTTTTGTTGTTGTTGTTGTTGTTTTCCTGGAAAGAAGAAATGCATTAAATCTCAAAGAATCAGAAGTTTACTTATATATTAATTTAATTTCTAGAAAGTAAAAGTGGAGGAGGAATTTAGAAGTCTGCTAACCCAAATCATTAATTTTAGATGAATTATTGGAAGTTGAGGAAGGATAAATCATTTTGCTGAAATGGCACAGATCTTATAAAAGACTCAAGTGTAGAATGTGTTCTCTGGTAGTTTTTCAATCATCCCAGGCTATGTGAAGTTGTAAATCACACCAAGAGCATTTTCTAAATTAAAAATCTGTTTTAGCTGACTTATTAATTTGCAATAATAGCATGTTTGCCTCTGAGATCAAATTGTCATCCTAGCAAGTAATGAAATTGTAACTTTATGTTGTAGACGTCCTTTTATTGAGGTTTTTAATTTTCTATACCTGCTAATTTTTTATTTTCTTAGGACTTCTAACTATCATCCAACAGTTAGCATATTTATTTAAATTTAGCATATTTATTTAAATAATCCAATATTACTTGCATCTCCTCTCCTTATATTTCTTGATTTTCAATCCAGAACCCTGAACTAGATGCCAAGAGTTTAGAGTTTCCAGCCCTGCTAATGATTGTTTGATCTCAGACAAAAGAACATTTTTCAGGGTCTTTGTTGTTTCAATTGTGAGTTGACTGTGTTGAACAGTGTGATTCTATAGACTCACTTCAGTGAAAATAATTGGCGGAGTATTCTGTTGTTCTTTGGCATTTTTATTGAACCCTTTTAATGATATGTTCCATGTTTCCTTGATCTATATACTTTATCCCAGAATGTTGATCAAGTGACATTTCTTCTTTCTCACTTTCTCTTTTTGTTACTTGTGTTTCCTTCCTCCCTTCTCAGGTTTTACCTTTGATCCCTCTTCTCACTTTTATTTTCACTCTTGGGATTAACAATCTCAAACAACAGTGAAAGGTCAAACTACTTAGGTAACTTCTTTTGTATAGAGTTGTCAGTTTTAAATACGTTCGGTTCCATGCAAACTTTTAATTCTTCCAGATTAATGGGGTTTGGTGAAAAATCGAATCCCTAGCTTATTCATTACAGTAGCATGTAACCAATTAAACACTGAAATGAGATCAAACCACTAAGCCAAATGGAGAAAAATGCATTGAAACATATCTGTTTCACTAGGGTTAGCATGAGAATAGAAGGTGATTTTTCACTTATTCAGATGATTTTTGTCGTGATTTTAATTTTGCTGTTTGTTCAACTGCATTGGAAGTGTCTTGCATTCCCACCTCTGCTTATAATAGTTTTGCTGACATGTCATTAATGCTAAGATTTTTAAATTGCATAAGACAACTAATTTATATGCTAAAATTGTGACTAGAAAGTTAATATTTGAAATATATTTAATGTTTTACCAAACAGATGGTGAGCCATAGATTCTTTTATGTTATCTCTACAATTCATAAAAACACCAAATGTATCTCCCTAAGTTATGGTTAGAATTGATGGCAAAATATGATTGTCTCTTGGAAGACATTATGAACCTATAATGCAATTGGAAATAGACACATACTCTCACAATATAAATGTTTTCATTAGGAAATTGGCTGAAAGCTGAGATTATCTGTTCTACCAATGTGACCCCAAGTCCCTACTGAAATCAGAGATGGTATTAGTGAGCAACTATGGCCTTGACTCCCAGATTCTCTGCACACACCTCTCAGAATTACTTTGACCAGAAATATTCAGGATCCCAGACCTTGGAAGAAAGAGATGATACTAACAATGAAGTCAGCAAAGAGAGGATTAGTGCCATAGGTGGAACACGTTGATTAGAGGGCAAAATGCCTTGGACCTGGTATTGGTTTCACCACTGTGTTTGGGACTGAAGTCTTTGAACAAATCTCTCCAAAAAGAGCCTTTTCTTTTTTTCATTTTTGACATAAAGTTATTTGATGTAAGACTTTTGAATTTCCTTTCATAAAAGTGTAAACAGTTGATTCCCCTTTTCATCAACTTATTAAAAGAGATTTTAATACTAGATCCAAGAAAAGTGGTGATGGAGAAGACTCTTGAGAGTCCCTTGGATTGCAAAGAGATCAAACCAGTCCACCCTAAAGGAAATCAGTCCTGACTATTTATTGGAAGGACTGATGCTGAAGCGGAAACTCCAATACTTTGGCCACCTTGATGTGAAGAGCTGACTCCTTTGAAAAGACCTTGATGCTGGGAAAGTTTGAAGGCAGGAGGAGATGGGGACAACAGAGGATGAGATGGTTGGATGGCACCACTGGCTCAATGCACATGAGTTTCAGTAAACTCTGGGAGTTGGTGATGGACAAGGAGGCCTGGCGTGCTGTGGTTCATGAGGTTGCAAAGAGTTGAACACGACTGAACAACTAAACTGAACTGAAGAAAAGTGGAGACCCTGAAGTGAAAAGAGAGGGAAGGCATGGGAGCCCACTCACTCTCCCTGCGCTGTGCTCAGTTAGTCCACAGCAAGGGCACCAGAGCGCCTCTGCAGTGCCTGAGAATACTGAGAAGCCCTGATTTTGAACAAGACCTTAGATTAACACTCACAGACAGATAAAACTACGTCTGGTTTGAAAATTATACAGAGAAGAATGTGCCACAAACTCTCTTTAGAAATTCTTTGTAGTAGAATTAAAGATCTAGCAAGAAGATGGCCTATTCACATGACCGTGCATCTGTCCCTTTGTGCTCGTGTACATCCAATATGGGTATACTTCTGGGGCCTAGAGACATTCATATAGCTACTGGGCTCCCCTGGTGGCTCAGATGGTAAAGAATTGCCTGCAGTGCAGGAGATCTGGGTTGATATATCCACTACCACCATGGGAAATATAGCATTGGTTTCACATTTTAAAAATAGAGAATCCCAGATTAGCCAAAGATCACATCTACTACATTAATGTATGTGAAAGCCAAATGTGAGCAGGAAGCAGGAAGCACATAGGAAGGAATTGGGCTGCTATGGGATTGATAAGGTGTCAGGCATGTTTTGTTATTGAATTTTTGCTTGTATCTCTAGAGAGTATGAAGTCATCACTTACACCAGTGTCTGAAGAGACCTGCATACAGAAGAGAGACCATTGCCTGAACAATGCCTTTGAGCTTATTTTTCTTTTTTTAAAAAATATACCCTTTTTTACTTTCAAAAGTCATATGTTTGTGGGATACAAAATGGAAACAACACATATAAAGCAAACATTCAGTATCCCATCACTCCCACATAATCCTAATAACCACTGTTAACCTCTAGCTTCAAACTTCTGAGCATGAGAGAGATAAATATAGAAAATGTATGCAAACATGTAATCATGCAGTTTTAGTTACATAAATAGGACCATTTCTTTGTGTGTGTGTGTGTTTTCACTCAGTGTTACGTTGTGGCCCTGCTTCCTTCCATGTAAGTGTATAGAAATAAAACTAAAGTTGCAAAGCTGAAAATTCGTTGGTAAATAGAAGCAATGGTCCTTTATTAGTGTATCTTTGGTGACTGTATCAAGCAGGATAGTAATGTTTTTAATTTAATCATTCTTCTCCAATAAAATGTAACCACTTCTTGAGCAATCTTAATCCAGTGAGTGGAAACATCATTAGTTTTCTATAGTCATTGCCTTTGACCAGGTCTGACCTCCATTTCCCATTCGATGAAAACTTCTCAGATTGATCTTATAGATTCCCAAGCCCTTTCAGATATTAATATTTCCGGTCAGTACAGTTTAAAACTTTGATCACTTTTCCAACGTATTACTTATCCTCCCCATCAATTTCCATGCCTGATTCATCAGCTTGCCCTAGAAAGTGGCCATAGCCTGGTTTTCTATGCGTTCTTTCTCTCTCTGAACTCTTCCCTCCTCTTTGGGAATCTTTCTTCTCCAGTGCATTGCTGACCAGAGGAGAGAAAGGGTTACATATCTCTTACCTAGTTGATGGTGTTAAAGTTCTCCCATGTTGATTATTGAAATTTCTCCAATTTCTCCCCATGCTGTCTCTTTGGGAGAGATGCATTTTCTTGAAGGATCTTTCAGAAGATCACCATAGCAAAATCCATCTTCACTGCAGAAAATCCACTCTGGATCAGCCTCCTTAAACCTTTCACTTCTCCCAAACCCACGTTCAAGGCACTGAGGCCCCATTCACAAGTCTGATACCAAAATGTCCTAATCATGAGAGAGTCGGCCTCTCTCATGAGTCGGCCTCTCTCATGATTAGCTCCGATCTCTACAAGGGATTCTCTCGTACTTCCCAGGGCAGGTAGAAGTTTGGGGGAAGCTCTGGCAATCTCTAAACTAGACCAAGACTTACCTTTCAGACCTTCCAGCTTCTGCTTAAATAGGCTGGTGGCAGCCCTGAGGTCAAGGGTGAGGAAGCAGAGGGGACTGACTGCCAGGGTTGTAAAATCCATTGCTTTTACTTTTATTTTTAGGATATGAAATACTTTCCTCATGTCTTTGTTTCTGAGCGAAATCACACAATTTAGACTATTGGAAAAGTCTTCCTCAGTATCCGTTATATAAGCAGAAATTAAAGAAAATCACACAGTGGTTTGTTTTGCCTTTTAAATCAAAAGAGATCATTAATGGGAAATGAGCCAATATTTAGGATATTTGTTGGTTTGTTTGCTTGACATTTTGTATTGGGTGATCTCTTTGAACTCATGTCCACTAAATATTACTCCTCTGAAGCTTTGCGGTAAGAATGGATGAAACTGGAGCCAATTATACAGAGTGAAGTTAGCCAGAAAGAAAAAAACCATTACAGTACACTGACACATATATATAGAATTTAGAGAGTACGATGGCCCTGTAAGTGAGACAACATAAGAGACACAGAGGTATAGAACGGACTTTTGGCTTCTGAGGGAGAGGGAGACGGTGGGATGATTGGGGAGATTGGCACTGAAACATGTATACAATTATATAAGAAATGAAGCACCAGTCTATGTTCAAAGCAGGATACAGGACGCTTGGGGCTGGTGTACAGGATGATCCGGGGAGACGGTGTGGGGTGGGAGGTGGTGGTGGGGGCTTCGGCTTTGGGAGATCATGTACATCTGTGGCTGATTCATGTCAGTGTATGGCAAAACCAATGCAGGATTGTGAAACGGAATAAAATATTAAATTAAAAAAAAATTGTCTTCAGTTGTGTTACTGGGAAACATAGTCTAAGGTGCAGAGAATGCACTGAGCACTGTTATGGGAGACATACGAAGGGAGGGAGCCAGGTTAGGACACAGGAGAAGCCACAGTGCTATTGTTGATGAAGCCTCAGCTCATCCTATGAGGACTGTGGAGCCCAAGGACTATAGCCCTTCAGAGTTGTGCTAAATCCAGGCTGTGTAAGGCCAGGGCTTTCTCTCCCCACCTCTGCCAGCCAGTAGCTGAATCCTGTCCCCTGGAAAAGGATGCAGTCTTGGGCAAATCAGCTCCCTAAGGCCTGGGGCATTGCTCAGTGAGAAACTCAATTGTGAGTTGCCAGCAGCCGGGTTGAGTGTCTTTACCTAAAGAGAGACTATAGAAGGACAGGACCTCAGTGTCCATTATCGTACACATATGAATTCATTCTAAATTTCCATTAGCATAAATTGCTTCTGCTTGGTACATACATTAATGTCCTATCTCATGTGGGCTTGGCCCACAGTGTGAATATTTCAACTAATAGTTAGAAGCCTTGCTTCAGTTTCTTTAATTATAAAAAAAGAATTCTAATGTGGGGAATTTAATCTAATAATCATATTAGTTCTTTGTATTATTGTTGTTTAGTCACTAAGTCCCGTCTGACTCTTTTGTGACGCCATGGACTGTAGCCCGCCAGGATCGTCTGCCCCTGGGATTCTCCAGGCGAGAAATCTGGAGTGGGTTGCCATGCCTTCCTCCAGGGGATCTTCCCAACCCAGAGACTGAACCCAGGTCTTCTGCATTGGCAGGTTGATTGTTTACCACTGAGCCTCCAGGGAAGGCATTTCTTTGTATAGAATATGATTAATTTAGGCTTGAAATAGTAATATGCCTAATGTATTATTTTCAGTATTATTACTAATGAAAATTCCTAGAATTTAAATTTTGGGAAGGCAATATTTCTCTTTTAGGTGATGAAGTAGAGGCACCTACATTCGTAAGATCTTTAGTGCTTCCAGAATCAGCATGTCTGGCATCTTGTCCTCTTAAACTCATAAGCAAAGCCGTCCAGGCTTCCCAGGGGCATGGCTACAAAGTGATAGGAATTCAGACAGAAAGCTATGGATTTTTTCTAACAGGATCTTACAAAAAGCAAATGAGCAGGTATCCTTTATAGAAAGGAATAGCTACAGTGTCAGAGAAGGTATTGAAAACGCTGAAAACTGATTTCTCTCAGGATAGCGGCAAAAAGGAAAACCTCATAAAACTGAGGAAACGCTTACAATTTTGGAAGCAATTGACACATGTACAATTATTCATGGATCAAAAGTTGCTAAGAGCCTAAAATCTTTTCTAGTTTCTAGAGAATCAACACATTGAAGACACGACTTCAACTGTGAGGGCTTAGCGTAGGACTAGAACTGGCAGAGGACTGATGTTCCGAAGGGCTGAATCTCCAAATGTAAATTATATTGCCCTGGTCCTTTGTTCGCTGAATGCAGTAGAGAAAAGATACTGTCCTGCTGGTTGTCCTTGCCCTTGTCTCCCAAAATACTCATTTAGTTCAAGGTCTAGTCCTTTTTATATTCTATAAAGAAATGGAGACATGTGCACATATATTACCATTAACTCATATTGGCTTATATATCTCCTGGCCTGCTGCAGTTCACGGAGCTGCAAAGAGCTGGACATGACTTAGCTACTGAACAACAACTTCTTCTTCAAAACAAATCTTATTTTCCTGTTAAAACAGAAACAGTATTAGAAACTCAGAATTCATGGGATCAACTTAAAATATTTCTGTCACAAGATGACTTAACGTTTTCCTTCAAATTTGCATCTAAGAAGCTCAGTGTCAAGAGAGAAAAATCAGAAGGGTTGAATTATAATAAACCATTAAATTTCTTATTTACTCTCATAACTATCTGTATATCAGTGTAAGACAGAAATGAGCTGCAACATATAAAAGAGACTATTGGTGGATGGATATAGTCGGTATAATAAGTGTAAATTACACAGACTGTATGATATGTAAACATCTGATTCATTAATACAATAATCTTCACAGCTAATTTTTATATACTGAGTACCCAAAAGTCATAAGTTTAGAGAAGCAATTTTTTATATGCATAAAAACTATAAAGATAAATGAAAGTGGAAAAGAGGGATATTGATATTTTTATACAGATCACAAGAGAAACTTAACAAAGAAAAACTAGGAGAGATTAGGAATTTCAGGATAAAACTTCCCAGTGCAATTATGATATTTTGGAAAAGTCTCTAAAGGTGAATAGCAGATTTGCTGCCAGAGAGCTAAAGTACAGTAAGATGACTTACTCAACTCAGAGTACCTTGCAGAGTTTAAGATTCAGGTGAGCTGGGAAAGCACTGTTGTATCTGAATAGGCTAGGTGGCCCTGGGTTTTCCTGTTGGCAGTCATGGAAGGCAAAGGTCGTGGCTCATTGGCAGCAGGGCTCCAACAGAAGTAAATTTAAGGCGACTTCTGTCAAGAGTGATGGCTATAGCTAGAGAAGGCTGAAATCTGGTTAGCAGTGTTTCAGAGCCTGTTGGATCAAGGCACTGTGGTCCTTTGTCACGTTTTGATTCTACTTTTCATATCAATACATCCAGTACTTCTTGAGGCTAAACTGCATGTAAATCTTTGAACTGAAGTCTTTATCCTGAACAGAATCTTATTCAGTATAGGAAAGAATTTTTTCTCTCTCTCTCTCTCTCTTTTTTTTAATTTTAGAGGGACCAAGTTAGATGCTTAGTACTGACTAGTACTTCTAAAGGACTCTATGCATTTTTGCTACTTGTGTGTGCTAAGGCACTTCTGTCTTGTCCAATTCGTTGTGACCTTATGGACTTTAGCCCTCCAGGTTCCTCTGGCCATGGGATTCTCCAGGCAATGGGTTGCCATTGCCTCCTCCAGAGGATTTTTCTGACCCAGAGATTGAACTGAGTTTCTTAATATGTCTTCTGCATTGGCAGATGGGTTTTTTAAACACTAGCTGGCACCCCACTCCAGTATTCTTGCCTGGAGAATCCCATGGATGGAGGAGCCTGGTGGACTGAGGTCCACTGGGTTGCAAAGAGTCAAGACTGAGCGACTTCACTTTCACTTTTCACTTTGATGCATTGGAGAAGGAAATGGCAACTCACTCCAGTGTTCTTGCCTGGAGAATCCTAGGGACGGGAGAGCCTGGGTGGGCTGCCCTCTATGGGGTCACACAGAGTCGGACACGACTGAAGTGACACAGCAGCAGCAGCAGCAGCGCCACATTGGAAGCCCTAATGAGAAACCCTGGGTGGTTCAGATACCAACATCAGGATCTTTTCCAGCGAGTCAGTTCTTTGCATCAGGTGGTCAAAGTATTGGAGTTTCAGCTTCAGCATCAGTCCTTCCAATGAATATTCTGGACTGATTTCCTTTAGCATTGACTCATCTTATCTCTTTGCATTCCAAGGGACTCGCAAGTCTTCTCCAAAACACAGTTCAAAAGCATCAATTCTGCGGCACTCAGCTTTTTTGTGGTCCAGTGCTCACATCCATACATGACTAGTGGTAAAACCATACTTTTGACTAGACGGACCTTGGTCAGCAAAGTAATGTCTCTGCCTTTTAATATGGTGTCTAGGTTGGTCATAGCTTTTCTTCCAAGGAGCAAGTGTCTTTTAATTTCACGGCTGCAGTCACCATCTGCAGTGATTTTGGAGCCCTCCAAAATAAAGTCTGACACTGTTTCCAATGTTTCCTCATCTATTTGCCATGAAGTGATGGGACCAGATGCCATGATGTTTGTTTTTTGAATGTTGAATTTTAAGCCTACTTTTTCACTCTCCTCTTTCACTTTCATCAAGAGGCTCTTTAGTTCTTCTTCAATTCCTACCCTAAGGTGGTATCACCTGCATATCTGAGGTTACTGATATTTCTCCCAGCAATCTTTTTCCAGTTTGTGCTTCATCCAGCCCAGCATTTTGCATGATGTACTCTGCATATAAGTTAAATAAGCGGCGTGACAATATACAGCCTTGACATACACTTTTCCCAATTTGCAATCAGTCCATTGTTTCATGTCCAGTTCTAACTGTTGCTTCTTTACCTGCATACAGATTTCTCAGGAGGCAGTTCGGATGGTCTGGAATGCCCGTCTCTAAGAATTTTCCACAGTTTTTTTTTGTGATCCACACAGTCACAGGCTTTGGTGTAGTCAATAAAGCAGAAGTAGATGTTTTTCTGGAACTCTCTTGCTTTATCAGTGATCCAAAGGCTATTGGCAATTTGATCTCTGGTTACTCTGCCTTTTCTAAATCCAGCTTGAACATCTGGACATTTACAGTTTATGTACTATTGAAGCCTGGCCTGGAGAATTTTGAGCATTACTTTGCTAGCGTGTGAGATGAGTGCAATTGTGCGGTAGTTTGAACAATCTTTGGCATTGTCTTTTTTGGGGATTGGAATGAAAACTGACCTTTTCCAGTCCTGTGGCCACTGCTGAGTTTTCCAAATTTACTGGCTTTTTGAGTGCAGAACTTTAGCAGCAGCATCTTTTAGGATTTGAAATAGCTCCACTGGAATTCCATCACCTTCACTAGCTTTGCGGAGAGTGATGCTTCCTAAGGCCCACTTGACTTTGCACTACAAGATGTCTGGCTCTAGGTGAGTGATCACACCATCTTGGTTATCTGGGTCATGAAGATCTTTTTTGTATAGTTCTTTTGTGTATTCTTTCTACCTCCTCTTAATATCTTCTGCTTCTGTGACTAAGTTACAGTAAACATAATTCTTTATCATCTCATTAGGTACTATTTTTATATAAGCTAAAAAGAAGAGAGGAAAAATACCTGATTTTCTTAAGTAATAGGTCCCTAAAATACATGTATTTCATGCTCAGAGAAATAATACAGCAAAATAGTCCTTTAAATATTTTAATCATCAGTTTTCTAAGTTTTCACAGTTTGTGGAACTTTGAAGAATTCTCCAACATTCTGCTCACAATCAGCATCAATAAATTTATGAGAACTTTTCTAAATTTACTTGATATGTAGTTCCATTTCTTATAACACTAGTAAATAGTACCTTTTATTTTTCCTATAACTTTCTTGGTTAATGAAGTTTGCTGGTAGGATTTATTCTGATCATCCTTAAATCCTTCCATGCTGGCAGTTTTAATTAAAAGAAAAAATTCCAATCATTTCTGTAATGCCAGAGAAATGCTAAGTACAAATCATTTCTCTTCAGAATTTCAATACCAACTCCTCTGTTAAAGCTTCATGAAATAATTTTGGCATTTATATAGTTTTTCATAGATTGCACAGTAAATGTATGCAATGCTGCTTTACTTCTTATGAAAAATAATATCCAAGGCATAAAGTGTTTAAAAATATAGTGAAAACTAGTACTGACTTTTGTTCTTTTGTTCTTATTATGGTTTTAAGTGAAGTAAAAGTCACTCAGTCATGTCCAACTCTTTGCGACCCCCTGGACTGTAGTCCATGAAATTCTCTAGGCCAGAATACTAGAGTGGGTAGCCTTTCTCTTCTCCAGGGGATCTTCCCAACCCAGGGATAAAACCCAGATCTCCAACATTGCAGGTGGATTCTTTACCAGCTGAGCCACAAGTTTAGATCTCCAATTTTGGAATTTTGTCAGATTTTCATGATTTCCCTCAGCAATTCAAATAATTATTTGTTGGTTGAGGTTTAAGTCTGTTTTTGACATTTACTCAAAATCATCTTTGGAGACAATGAAACAAATTATGGATTTTCTTTTAACATTTTCCTCACATTGTCAATAAATTATTCTCAATAATTCTTAAGGATAGTTCTTGATAGGCCTTTGAGTGTTGTTTACATTTAGATCATATATTAGCATTATTATTTATCCTTCTCTATCACTGATTTTCTTTTTAAGTTTTTTACCTATCACCTTAACATTTATTTTCTTTATTTTAATTTATTTTTCTTTGGCTTTCAACTTTTCAGCTTCACCGAGAATCTGATGACCTAATAAAAAGAAATATGTTTTCTAGACAAAATAAGTTGTGTTGAGATAAAATGACAGAATCTTAATGCTCAATGTGGAAACATAGGGGGTAGCACAATTACAGGAGCAAGAAGTTTAGTTCTGAATGATCAAAGCCTGACCCCAACATAAAAAGGGAGATCACTGTGCCTCGCACTCAGACTTCAAGGAAAAGAGAGTCTCAGGCTCACAGTAAACAAATCTGGGGCTTACACAGAACCAAGAGATGTTAGCGAACATTCTCCTTGTTAGAGTGTTTTGTTGGGGTTTTTTTGTTTGTTTGTTTTTGTTGTTGTTACTATAATTATAGGTATTTAATACAGAATTATAACTAGAGGTAATTTGCTTTTTTTCACTTGGATTCTTAAGTGGCACTAGTGGTAAAGAACCCGCAGGCCAATGCAAGAGATGTAAGAGAAGTGGGTTAGATCCCTGGTCAAGAGGATCCTGGAAGAGGGCATGGCAGCCCAGTCCAGTCTTCTTGCCTAGAGAATCCCATGGACAGAGGAGCCTGTTGTGCTGCAGTCCATAGGGTCACAAACAAGTCTGGTGCTTACACGAAACTAAGATGTTATTAGTGAAGCATTGTTAGAGTTTGTGTGTGTGTGTGTGTGTGTGTGTGTGTGTGTTTAATATAAGTAATACAGAACTATAATTAGAGATACTTCGGTTCTTTTTTTTTTTTTTTTACTTTGAGCAATGGTGGGTTATTGAAACTGGATTACTGGTGCTATTTAGGCCTCTGAGCCCTGTAGAGTTTGCATACATAGAAAGCTAAAACTGCAGTGTGTCTGCCCTGTCCACAAAGGGAAATCTCAGTGAATCCACTTCACAAATAGGCAGACTGGTGCAGAGAATTTGTGGCTCTCTGAAAATTATAAAATTAAGGAATAGAAGAACACACATTTAAATTAAAACGTAACTTCATGTCAATATTTCAGCATGTTTCATTTTGATATTCAATTGTTTATTCCATACCCACTTTGCAACCCCCCCCAAAAAATATAGGGACATATTTTATTGGCTAACAAATCAGAGAGATCTAGTTACTTCTTCACTGAAAGCAATAGAAAATTCTGAAGACCTCAAAGACTTGTAGAGAATCCTTATTGTACTTATTGCTGATGGGGTGGTTTTTGGTAGATGATTTATTTAACACTCCCTGAAGTATAGCAATATAATTAACTATGCCATTATCTTGGTCATAAATGTTTTCATTACTTAGAAAATTATTCTATTCTTTTCAAATTCCAGGTATTTTTATTTGTTTTCTATGACCTCTAGCAACTGAGGGTACTAAAATGTTATTATACATGCTGGGCAAATAAATATGTCCATTCATCTTAAGTATCTTGCCCTTTAATTTCATTGAGCTTGTCCCCTCAGTCTCTTATTATGCATCAGGGTACAAGGGCAGAACAAACTCATTTTCATTCTGCCCTTTGTTATTTTGAAAAATCAAAGTCAACTCGTTTTATTTTCCATTTTTCTGCACTGATAATTCTCTATTTTTCACATTTAACTTTAAGTTTTTATTTAGTGATGGCTAGATCATCAGGTCAAGAAACCTACAGGTATAAATTAAGCTACAATTTTTGAAACAGGTGGTAAAAATATGATCAGATCTTTACAAAAAAAAAAGTGACCAGATCTAATATGCTACATTTGCACTGCAGGATTTGTGGAGGATCCATTTGGCTCATGATTCTTCTACCCTAAAATTGAAATCTGGGTTAATTGAGGCAAAGCTGAACTTGCTCTTTTACAAAATGTGTGGAAGGCCATTGCTCTTTTAATTGCTAAAATCATCAATACCATCTTGATATTTGGATAATTCCCATTCTACTTAAAGTGCCAGCTATCTGTTCGCATACTTAGCTGCCTCTTGCACTATCAGTCTGGATTTAAACTTTTATCTAAGATGGCATTTATCTCTTATGTTATAAGAAATAAATTCTTGTAATTACTGCCCAGTTCTACAAAATCAAGAAGCCAATTCAAAGGACAGAATTCTTTACCCATTTCTTCTTTGGAAGATCTTTGAAATAAAGAAATAAAAAGCAGTTGAGTGATTATATTCTGCAACCCCCCAAGCATTCCTAGGGATACGATTTATCCTAAACCAAGAGGGCTATTCCCTCTATTCCTCAGAAGATGTTTCCTCATATGAAAAACCATTCATTCCCCTGCACATCTCCCCCAGTAGACTGAGACCTCTGAAAGCAAACTGCTTATTATTTATTGGTATATCTTAAGCTCCCAGCCCAATTTATGGGCTCAATAAATGTTTGTTATGAGAATAAATATTTAGCCAGAATGGTGAGACTGTAGCAAAAGTAGTTGACTATTTTGATTTAAAACATTTCATCGATGATACAATGAATACCCTGAGGTACAATGACTGCCTTATCTGTTGATTCAAGTGGTGAGCTTGATCGAGTTGTGAAACTTTTAGGGCGTTTACAGGTTCTCAAACAGCTAATAGTTTCAACTATAAACCAGAACTGCTTTCTACAGAGGATGACAAATGAGAACATTAAAGGCAACTTTAGCTAGGAAATAGAAATTTGTTGTCTCGCTGATTTTGGAGGCGACCCGAGTGAGTCCTTGCACTGACAGCAAGGCACTGCTGGGGCTCTAAGTGTTCCCGGTGTCCACTGAGCTAACTTCCATCGCACTAATCCAAATAACTCACTAGTAGCTAAATAATCACCACTCCAGTATTTTTACCCAGGAAGTTCCAGGGACAGAGAAGCCTGGCAGGCTGCAGTCCATGGGGGCGAAAAGAGTCAGGCAGAACTGAGAGACTGAGTACATACCAAAGAATCTGTTTCCATGCCTGCTTCCATGCCTGCTCACACTCCCATGGACTGTGAGTCACATGGGAGCAGGCAATGTATGAGGTTTTGAATCAAAGTTAGCACCCACTAGGGTACCTACAGCCAGTGTTCAATAATTCACTATTTCTTGGGCATTTAATGAAGTACAGAATGGTTGGAATATATATTTTCACGGAAATCATTCAAACCATGTCAATGTTGCCTTCCTCTTATCACTTTTGCATCTCTTCATTTGCTGTTTACTTTCCATTTTCCATGACCCTGTAACTGTTTTCCTAAGAAACTCCTAAAAGACAGAATATGTGGCCAAATGACAGAGTAGGGAGACTCTGACCTCACTTCCTCTCTCAGACACACCAAAATCACAACTGTTTATAGAGAGCGATTGTGAGGTCGATATGAAGATTAGCAGAAAAAGATTTTTGACAGTGAAAGCTATAAAAAGGAGCTGTAATGAAACAGGTATCTGTGGGTAGAGATGTAACATGAGAAAAACCTATACCCCCAGGTGGGCAACCCACAAACAGGAGGGTAATTATAATTGCAGAGGTTAATCTCAAAAGGTGAGGGGTCTGAGCCTCCCCAGCCCAGGGGTCATGCAACAGGAGGATGAGCCCCTAAAACATCCGGTTTTGAAGGCCAGCAAGGCTTCTGTGTGGGAGAGCTGGAGGGCTGTTGAAAACAGAAACTCCTCTCTTAAAGGGTGTATGCAAAATCTCACACACTCTGAGTCCCAGGGCAGAGGCTGTAATTTGAAAGGAGCCTAGGTCAGACCCACTTGCTGACCTTGGAGAGTCTCCCGGAGAGGCAGGAGGCAAGCAGGACTCGTTTTGGGAACACAGATGCTGGCAGCAGCCATTTTGGGGAGCTTACTCTGCTGTAGAGACGCTGGCCCTGACAGTGGCCATTTTGGAGTCCTCCCCCTAGCCTATCAGTGCCAGGGGCAGTGCCAGGGGCTACCTGCCAGCAGGACTAGTCCTAGGCTAATGAGGGTAGCTGTGCGGATCCAGCCCCCCTCACCAACAGCCTGTCAGCCACACCAAAGGCGAGGCTGGCAGCCAAGTGGACCGGGGGGCCAGCTCTGCCTTCCAGTGTACTCAGAGAAGTCAGCCCATCAAGAGAAGGTCCATGAAGCCCACATGGAGGGCAGAGAGCTCTGGTGGCTAGAAGTGAGTGTGCTGCTGAAAGGGTGTTTCTCCAAGAAACATAAGGATGTTTCTCCAAAACGAGGGAATTAGATAAAATGAGCAGATAGGGGAATATGTTCCAAATGAAGGAATAAAAGAAAACCTTAGAACCAAACAAAGTGAAGACAGGCAGTCTTCAGGGTAAAGAGTTTAATTAATGATTATGATCATTAAGATCAAAGAAATCAGAAAACGGATGAACACAGTGAGAGTATTAACAAAGAGAAGAATATGAAGCTACCAAACTGAAGAATACAATAACTGAAACAAAAAGATACACTAGAAAGAGTCAGTAGTAGATTTGATGATACAGAAAAATAGACCAATGAATTAGAAGACAGAGAAGTGGAAATCAGTGACTTCATCTGAATTAGATATTTTGTTCTGTGAAATACCCTGCTGAAAAGATGAAGAGACAATATAAACAGTGGGAAAAAATACTTCCAAACCGCCTATCTGACAAACAACTCATATTTAAAATATATTAAAAAATCAAAATGCAATAGTATAAGAACAAAAAATATAATTAATAGAAAAAGGGCAAAAGACATGAGAGACATTTTACCCAAGAGAATATACAGATTGCAAAGAAAAACACATGAAATACATTCTCAACATCACCACACATTAGCACATTATGTGTTTATATATCTGCCCATACTATACTGTCTTGGATACTGCAACTGTTATATCAATAAAACCCATTCCTTCAACTTTATTCTTCTTTTTCAAGATTGCTTTAATTATTTTAATTTCTTTACCTTTCCATATGCATTTTATGATCTTGTCTATTGCTAGAATTTGGGTAGTAATTATTTTAACTATATTTTAAGCCTGTAATGAGGATAATTTGGCATCTTCACTATATTGAGTCTTCCAGTTCATGAATATGGTATGTCTCTCCACCCACTTAGATCATCTTTGGTTTCTTTCATTAGCATTTTGTAGTTTTCATTGTGCAAATCTTATGTATGTTTTTCTAGATTTACACCTGAATATTTTGGGTCTTGTGTTATTTTAAATGGTATTATGTTTAAAATTTTTGTGTTTATTGCTACTATATAGAAATACAGTGGAGAAGGAAATGGCAACCCACTCCAGTATTCTAGCTGGGAGAATCCCATAGGCAGAGGAGTCTGGCTAGCTACAGTCCATGGGGTCACAAGAGTCAGACATGACTTAGTGACTAAACCACCACCACCACCAGAAATACAGCATATCGTTCTTGCGGACTTTTACCTACCCTGACTCACTTAGCTCTAGAGGGAATTTTTACAGTCCTTTTGAGTTCTGCATACAAAATCTTATCATTAATAATAGGAACAGTTGTCTTCATTCATATCTGATCATTATGCTTCTTTTTTATTTTTCTTATATTATTTTTTCTGGCTATAACCTCCAGACTTTTAAAAGGAATGGTGGGAACAAATGTTCTTGTCTTATTATCGATCTTAGGAGCCTTCTCTGGTGGCTCAGAAGGTAAAGAGTCTGCAAGCAATATGGGAGACCTGGGTTTGATCCGTGGGTTGGGAAAATCCCCTGGAGAAGGAAATTGAACCCACTCCTGTATTCTTGCCTGGAGAATCCCATGGACCAGGAGCCTGGTGGGTTATATAGTCCACGGGGTATCAAAGAGTCGGACATGACTCAGTGACTAACACTATACTATACTATAGGTAGAAAGCATTCAGTATTTCACCATAAAGCGTGACCTTAGTTGTAGGCATTTTAGGGGCTTCCCAGGTGGCACTGCTGCTGCTGCTGCTGCTGCTGCTAAGTCGCTTCAGTCGTGTCCAACTCTGTGCGACCCCATAGACGGCAGCCCACCAGGCTCCCCCATCCCTGGGATTCCCCAGGCAAGAACACTGGAGTGGGTTGCCATTTCCTTCTCCAATGCATGAAAGTGAAGTTGCTCAGTCGAGTCTGACTCTTTGCGACCCCATGGACTGCAGCCTACCAGGCTCCTCTGCCCATGGGATTTTCCAGGCAAGAGTAGTGGAGTGGGGTGCCATTTGTAAAGAATTCCCCTGCCAATGCAGGAGACGCATGAGATGCAGGTTCCATCCCTAGTTTGGGAAGATCTCCTGAAGTAGTAAATGGTAAGCCACTCAGCATTCTTTCCTGGAAAATTCCATGGGCAGAAGAGCCTGGTGGGCTACAGTCCATTGGGCCTCAAAGAGTCAAGCATGACTGAGCAATGGAGCAGCAGCAGCAGTAGGCAATTTTTAGATGGTCTTTGTAACACTGAAGAAGTTCACCTCTATTTCTGTTTCTTAAATCATGGATTAGTGTCGAATTCTGTTAAGTGCTTTTCTGCATCAAGTGACATAAGCATGTTTATTTTTTTAAACCTATTAATTTAATGGATTATATTGATTAATTTTCAAAAATTAAATAAGACCTTGCACCCTTTAGATACTAATTGGTCATAGTTGACTATTCTATGTGATATTACTGAATTCCATAGACTAGCATTGTGTTAAGGATTTTTACATCTGTATTCATTATATTTGTAAGTAATTTTTTTTT
>SJYC01043934.1:0-15366 GCA_006408675.1 Madoqua kirkii | reverse complement strand
CCATACATGACCACTGGAAAAACCATAGCCTTGACTAGATGGACCTTTGTTGACAATGTCTCTGCTTTTGAATATACTATCTAGATTGGTCATAACTTTCCTTCCAAGGAAATTTGTTGATCATATGTGCCTCTTAAAGAATCGGTTCATTGCATTTAATTTGTCAAAGGTATTTGTGTAGAGTTGTTTGTAGTAGTCTCTTATGAACATTTTGATTTCTGCAGATGTCTGAATACTGGACATTCTGTTAATTTCTGACACCAGTATTTTTCCATCCTTTTTTCTTAGTCCATCTTGATATCAATTTTATTATTGATCCTTTAAAAAATTATATATTTTGTTTCATTGATAATATCTGACTGATAAGCATATAAAAGATACATTCAACTTTAAGGAAATGCAAATTAAAATACTCTAACATTCTTCACAAACTAAAATAACTAAAATTAAAAAGATTGGCAATACAATTGTTGAAGAGGCTTTGGAACAACTAGATTTCTTATACATTTCTTGTGGAAATGTAAAATGTCATCCTTTTTTCTTAGTCCATCTTGATATCAATTTTATTATTGATCCTTTAAAAAATTATATATTTTGTTTCATTGATAATATCTGACTGATAAGCATATAAAAGATACATTCAACTTTAAGGAAATGCAAATTAAAATACTCTAACATTCTTCACAAACTAAAATAACTAAAATTAAAAAGATTGGCAATACAATTGTTGAAGAGGCTTTGGAACAACTAGATTTCTTATACATTTCTTGTGGAAATGTAAAATGGTTCAAGCCTGTAGAAAATAGTTTAGTAATAGTTTAAAAGAAAGTTGACATACACTATGATCTATCAATCCCACTCCTTTAAGTATTTATCCCCCCAAAATAGAAAATTTATGTCTACTAAAAACTTTATACAATAGTCAAAAAGCTGAATATTGATAACAGTTTTACTCATAATATCTAAAAAGCAGGAAGAAAACAAATATTCATCAGTGGATTAATGAGTAAACACATGGGATGTATTTATAAAGTGTACTGCAGTAAAAGAGAATAAGCTACTGCCACATGCAGTAACATTTATTAATATCAGGAAATCAAACAAGGCAGACATTTTATACCTTGTGTTTCCATTTACATGAAATTTTAGAAAAGGGAACACTGTGCTAGTAAGAAACAATAGACTCTTTTGTTGGGAATGGGCATTAGGTTTCTATAAATGCATATCTTAATTAGAGTGTTGCTTACATGGGTTTATACAATTGTCAAAACTAATACAACTGCACACTTGAAATTTATGCACTTGATCACATATTAATTATACCTCAGTTTTTAAAAAGTGATACTTTTACTGGCATGGGTCTCCTGGTGTTTTCAGTTGATTTTGTATTTTATACGTGGAATGAGTGCTTTTATTGCAGTTATCTGAATTAAGGATTTAAATACTTTTCTGTTCCTTTTTTTGATTTCATTCTTTGCTAACTTCCGTCATGTGTGTGGGGGGCGGTGTGTGATTTTCTTAAATCATTTTACTTTTTTTTTTCTGTTTTATCCTTTCCACTTTTCTGTACTTCAATTATTTACCTTACCGTCTATTTTTATTTGACTATGTATCTTTTAATTCCATCATCCTTTCTGAAAAGGTTTTTCTCCCCCTTAATGTCCCTTGAAAACTGTTCTTTTATTTTGTGCTTTCTTTTTGTATAACCGTCCAATTTCTGAACTTTTCTGTTCGTTTTTGTTCTTTCAGCCATTTGTTTTCTTAATTTCTTTTAGCTCATTCTGAGATAGTAGAAGTTAATTTTCATCTTTTTAGGCTACACTTTTTGGTGGTGATCTTATTTTCTTCCCTAGTTTGATTAAAATAGAATTTCCAGGATGTTTAGGAAGAGGTCCTGTGGCGAATGCAGAAGTGGATCTAAATAGCCTTCACTGCTTCACCACTTGCGGGGTGCCTCTTCTCAAATTATGATCTTTCTGTATGTCTTTCTCTCTGTCTCTGAGCTGAGCCTAATTCAGGAAGGTTATCTTTTCAAGATAATCTTGTTTTTTAAGACAGTGCACCAATATTTAGATGATATATTTCACAGTTACAAGACTGGTGGAATCTCCCGCACCTTAACCCATTCAATCCCTCTAGTGCTCATCTACCCTTAACTCCCATTTTCTTGCCCTATTCCATTTTATTTGACCTCCAATAATGTTAATTCAGAGTGAGAGTGTATGTTTCTAGATATTTCTGAAACCCTAAAGGTTCAGTTGCCAGTTAAAGTATAGATGCTTGGCATAATTTGATGTTCCAGTAAACAGCATTTTTTTTTAATGTAAATGACTGAAGTGACTTAGCAGCAACAGCATGTTCCAAACAATATTTTATTTTTTGAAACAAGCAGTTCTACGTAGAAGGCATATATGACCACAACTATTTCTCTCTCCCTTGCTTCATGACCTTAACCACTCATTTTTTGCACCCACATATAACTCCCCAAGTTTAGTTGACCCTGCCAAGAATCTAAAGCCCAGGATTCTGTTCAATGTGAGGTCCCTAACTTCTAGTGGCAAGTTTTATTTGTGATTTAGAGGTTCTCTGGCTTATGGAACTCATCAGGTATTCCATTTACTATAAATTCTATTGCTCAGATCTTCTAATGATTTGGCTACATCCACCCTTATTTTGGGATTTATATATGCCCATTCTTTGTCAACAAGTGTTATTGAAAATGCTATGTATTTTATTTCCCTACCCTAGTTGATATGTTTGCTTCTAAAGAAAAGTTGGAAATAACTTATTTATATTCAAATTTTAATCTAATTTTTAAATTAATATTTATTGGAGTAAAGAATTTTAAAAATACATAATTATATCTTAAGTGTTCAGAAGCCAGATGTCCAGAACCAGTATCTTTTAAAATGATATTTTCTTGTTATTTTTTTCTTGTTTATAGGAACACAATTGATTTTTTATATTGATCACCCTTCATTGTTGAACCCTTATTAGCTCTAATAATTTTTCTGCGAATTCTCTTGTAAATAATTGTATCATCTATGAAAAATAGAAATTTACTTTTTTCCTTCCTAATTTCTTATCGATTTCTTACATTCTCCTTTGCTGCTTAGGTTATGTAGTATAACGTTGAACAGGAGAGGTGAATAGTTTTGTATCTATTCATTCAGTTTTCTTGTGGGGATAATAATAGTATGAACTTGATAGGATTATTTGAGGATTGAATGAGACAATCATGTAAATTTATTTTAGCCCTATTTAGTACATATTGAGCTGGTAATAAATGATAACCTGATTCCCAGGTGGTACTAGTAGTAAAGAACCTGCCTGCGAACGCAGGACACATGAGAGACACGGATTGGAGCCCTGGGTTGGGAAGATCTCCTGGAGAAGGACATGGCAACCCACTCCAGTATTCTTGCCTGGAGAATCCCATGGACAGAGGAGCCTGGCAGGCTACTGTCTGTGGAATTCCAAAGAGTAGGACACAACTGAATCGATGTGGTATATTATCTTTATATGTCAATACAATCATCCCATATTATACTCATACATGTATAAAGTGGCAGAAAAACTGAAAGGGCTTAGGAAAAATAATTGCAATATGTATGTAGATGCCTTTACACATAAGCATATTATATGGGCTCCTCTGCACTTACAGAGAAATATGTTTGGAATTAAAATAGATATGTATTTATTTTTTTAATAAGTCTTGGTTTTCCATACCATTCTCTTCAAAAATAAAAGACTAGATACATTTAAATACTTAAAATAATTAATTTGCAAAGTACAGGATATTATCCCTTTTCTTACACTATAGAGTTAAGTGTATAATTTTACAGTGTGCATGGGGAATGAAAGAAGGAGAAAAAAATCTAAATGGAAAGGAAGGCCCAGCTGAGGAAGCCAGAAGCAAATGGAAGGATATATTATTTAGGAATAGTCTGCCTGTAATACACACTGGGGACAGCTTTATTGAGATTATAGTACAGACATTGTTAATATATTATCAAACATTTGGATGGTAAACATTTTAAAACAATTATATCCTATGTGATTTTCAAAAAAAATCTGTTAAGTGTTTGTAAAGTAATGCAGTGTTTCAGATACTGAGCCTGGCTTTTAAATTTTCACATGGATTTTAGCCCTATTCTTGTTTATTTGTTATAGTGCTTTTAGTATTTCATTTATGCTTATGGTACTTTCATCAAAGTGATTTATGAAATCTCATTTTTTCACTGAAGAAATTCAAGGGACTTTTTCTTTTTCTGTCATCTGTAGTGATTTCAATATATAGGTCAGCTTTCCCAGGATACCAACTCAGAGACAGAGATTTATATTCAGTAAGTTTATTGAAGAGTGATCTTAAGAACAAAAACAGGATTGGATAGATGAAAATTGGAACTACAATGCAGTTGCAACCCCTTGTGTTATGGGATGCTCCAAAACCATGATGGTCTTTCATATATGTCTAAGTTTGGGAGAATGATGGGCAGGCCTTAGCATTCCCCAGTGGACTTGTCACTGGCTATATGCTGCCTGTAGCAGTGAGACGTGACCTTGAGTTAGGCCTCTCCCTTTGACCAAGGGACAATTCCTTGAGAGGGACTTAGCTGTGAGACATTACAAGCCATGCTGGAAGAATAAAAATTTAATACTAAAAGGGGGGATCTAGATGGTACAGCATGGATTCTCTTCAATCCATACCTTTCACTCCACAGATGACCTTGCTTCAAATAGTACTGTCATCTCACCTGAAAATATCCCCTCTACCAGTTGGTGTTTTTTGTCCAAGATGAACTTACAAGATCAGTGGGACAAACTGCAGCCTCCCCTCTGCATCTCCTACTGGAACTTTCTGTACTGCCCATTGTGTCTATATTCTCTGGACCCTCATTTGCCCATGTAGGCAGCTTGCCTACTGGGGTGACCCAAGCCATCAGCCCTGAGGACTATCAGTCACTATTCACCATGCTTGTCAAGCCAGGTTACTTCTCGGATGCATTGCCGTCAAAACTGGGTAGAGGATTAGCAAGAGATGCCCCGCTCTTTCACTTGAGTGCCAAACAGATTCTTCCCTGGCCCCAGTACCTTGAATCTATTGCCCCTGTCAGGAGGGTGACAAAGCCTAAGCTGATCCCATGTAGAACCCTGAAACGCTGCTGGCCTTTCATGTATGTCGAGAATTGAGACAAGAGACTGGGAGTTTTGAACTTCAGCAGTAACCAGTCATGAGAAGAGGGTTGTTTCTGGATGTGAGTATAAATCATAGGCAAGGTAGCTCACCGTGACCAAGGGTAATTCCTGAAAAGGGGCTTGGGTGTGATCTATCAATAGGCAATGCTTCTGGTCACTGGATTAGTACTTCAGACCCAAAAGGGCACCTGGAAGTGCCCACCCACTGGATAGCATCGACTACGTCTGAGTTTCAAAAATGCTTTATTTGAATTATCTTTCAAGCACATTTTTGTTGCCATGAAATGTTATACAGGAATAAGTTTGTACTGAGATAAATTGATGAAAGATTTTCTATTTTCATATATGACTTATTAGAAAAAATATAAATCCCATATAAATATGATACAATCAACGAATCAACAATAAGTAGAGTCCATGATTTTACAGATAATTTGGATGAATTTTCAACATTCCTCACATTCACTTACCTTGTAACACCTTGTAGCCTTACATTTGCGAGGTGTGTGTCTCTACTATGTTACATGTTCTATGTATTGCTTACATGTGGAATCTAAACTAGGACACTATGAAACGGAAACAGACTCAGAACAGACTGTGGCTGTCAAGGAGGTGAGAGTTGAGAGAGGAATGGAGTGGGAGGTTCAGGTTAGCAAATGTAAGCTGTGACATATAGAATGAATAAATATCAAGGTCCTACTGTATAGCACAAGAAAGTATATTCAATATCATATGATAACCATAATGGAAAAATGTATATATATATACACACACACACATATATATATAACTGAATCACTTTGCTGTACAACAGAAATTAACATTGTAAATCAGCTATACTTCAATAAAAAATAAAAAGCAGCAACTTTAAAAGATGTATGTTGTGTAGACAATGAACAGAAACATCTCTGAGGAGTTTCTTTGGGCATCCAATCCAACACCACGGCCTTATTAATAGGGTACCCTTAACACTGGAGCTAAATAGTCATAGACTTGCACAGTAATGTGATGAAGATAGAAAAAATTATTTTAGAGCCAAATATAAAAATTGATTTCCTTGAATAATTTGGATTAAACTCATTTTATTCTTGAATAGGATAAATATTTTTAAGAGGAAGATAATTTTTAAAAGTTTTAACATTGAATCCCGTATTTAAGTTGAGAGTTAGTCATTTTAGCCTTCAGTTCAGTTCAGTTCAGTTCAGTCACTCAGTTGTATCCGACTCTTTGCAACCCCATGAATCGCAGCACACCAGGCCTCCCTGTCCATCACCATCTCCCAGAGTTCACTCATTTTTCACTCATTTTAGCCTTAGGGTGACCAAAAAAAAAAAAAAAGCAAACAAAAGATTGGAAAAAATGCGTATGTATAATGAAACATAAGTATCCATTATTGGAACTTGCAAATCATTATTTAACCTTGTTTTTATCTTTCTGAAAAATTAATATCTATTAAGTCCTCAGTCAAGGTCATTTTAGTTCTAAATGCACATTAAGATGTACACATGTGGGGGCATTATTTTAACATATTCTCAAAGGCCCTGTCTGCTACCACCACCAGCTTTGATCAAGTAATGTCAGTCTTACAAAGAATGTGTCTACTTGACGGCCATTAAGAATGCTGATGGTGTCTTCTTAAGATACATTTCTTAAGAAATGATGAATACCTCCTTTAGAAAAGAGTCCTTGCATGATGATACAAAAAGTGGTTGCTGGTGCTAATACTTTCGGTGGCTATCACTCTGCAATCATTATATCCAATAAAAATGATTGACGGTCTTAAGTGGCTGACATAAGGAGTGAGATTCTGTTTACTGGTATCACCATTGCTGGACTAGCCCATGGGCACTTCAGCTAAAGCTTGTTATGTAAGAAAGTATATACTTCTCCAGAGAAATAATAATAAAATCACCTTGCACGCATCTAGGAATGTTAGGTTCAAAATTAGATAGAAATACCAACACTGTCCAAATTATAGAAGTAGATTCATTATGGAGTTAGAATTTAAACCCAAACCTCCTAATTTCTAAATATACCTTTCTATGAAATAGCTGACTGATGAAATAACTAATAAATAATGATAATTTTATTTCTAGAAATCACTATAGGCAAATTGATGTAGTGTATAAAAATGTCTTAAAATTCAGAAGGAATTACCTATACCAAAATTCAGCCTGAAAGATTCTGTTAAATCCAGCCTGTTTAATATACAATGGATTTATAGCACTTGACCCTTGTGGCAAATTACTTTACAGTTAAACATATTTTCTAAAACAATGAAAATCTCGGTGTTGATATGTTAGTTTCCCATTGCTGCATAACAAACTTCAAGGCTTAAAATAGCACCATTCATTTATTCCTTCACTTTTCTGTAGGTCAGAAGTCCAGGTGGACTTGGCTGAATACTATGAATACTGTCCTTGGGGGTCTAAGAAGACAGATGTCAAGATAGTAGCTATTTGGGGGCCCCTGGGGTACAATCTTCACCCACCTCATTTAGGTTTTTGGCAGAATTCAATTACATTTGATTGTAGGAATGAGGTCCTCATTTTCTTGCTGGCTGCTTGCTGGGGATTGTTCTCAACTTCACATGTATTATATATCTGTTCAACTTCTGCTTCTGCCACCAACCAGAAAAAAAAACTACCTGCTTTACAAGACTCGTGTGATTAGATGAGGCTCACTTGAATAATCTCCCTTATTTTAGGCCAGTTCTGACAAAGGAATAACATAGTCAAAGGAGTGATAACTCATCATATTCACAGGTCCTAGCAATTCAATTAGGATGCATTTGAGGGGTCATCATTATGCTTACCACAATTCAAATAAGAAAAATTAATGAATTTAAGAAAATTGCTAAATTGACTTTCAGAAACATATTTTGTTCAATAGTATTTCATTTATGAATCAAAGTTCACACATGAAGCCAAAGGCTTAATTAATAAAGTAAGCCTATAATTTTACCTTTGTGTTCTTAAAAAAGCTAGAAATGAAATAAAAAGACATTTTTATTGGATACAATTATTGTTATTTTCAGAGTATCTTTCATACAGTGAAAAGATGCATAACTTAAAACTGGATTATTGTCTGCATTGAACCAAGTAGTTTTAAGTGACTTTTCCCTTTTAAACCAACTGATAAAAATAGTTCTAATATTTCAGGATTAGCTCCTCTGAGGGTAAACGTTCTATATTCAGTGCTTCTGTCTTATGCAGTGTGTATTTCAATGTAGATAATTAATTAAAAGTCCCTTTTAAGTTTTCCTCTTTAACATAGAATTACTAATATTTAGATGTGAAAGTATGTTTATCTTTTTCAGTCAGTCGGTTCAATCACTCACAGTCGTGTCTGACTCTTTGTGACCCCATGGACTGCAGCACTCCAGGCCTCCCTGTCCATCGTCAATCAAACTCATGCCTATTGAGTCAGTGATGCCATCCAATCATGTCATCCTCTGTCGTTCCCTTCTCCTTCAGCCTTCAGTCTTTGCCAGCATCAGGGTCTTTTCAAGTGAGTCGGTTCTTTGCATCAGGTGGCCAAAGTATTGGAGTTTCAGCTTCAGCATCAGTCCTTCCAAAGAATATTCATGACTGATTTCCTTTAGGATGGACTGGTTTGATCTCCTTGCAGTCCAAGGGACTCTAATGAGTCACCTCTGACACCACAGTTCAAAAGCATCAGTTCTTTGGCTCTCAGCTTTCTTTATAGTCCAACTCTCACATCCGTGTATGACTACTAGAAAAACCATACATTTGACTAGACGGACCTTTGTTGGCAAAGTAATGTCTCTGGTTTTTATTTAATTTATTTTTTAATATAAATTTATTTATTTTAATTGGAGGTTAATTACTTTACAATATTGTATTGGTTTTGCCATTCATCAACATGAATCCCCCACAGGTATACACATGTTTCCCCTCCCTAACCCCCTCCCAACCTCCCTCCCCGTACCATTCCTCTGGGTTGTCCCAGTGCACCAGCCCCAGGCATCCAGTATCATGCACCAAACCTGGACTGGTGATTCGTTTCATATATGATATTATACATGTTTCAATGCCCTTCTCCCAAATAATCCTACCCTCTCCCTCTCCCACAGAGTCCAAAAGACTGTTCTAGACATCTGTGCTTCTTTTGCTGTCTCGCATACAGGGTAACTCTTCTTCCAAGGAGCAAGCATCTTGGCTGAAGTCACCATCTGCAGTGATTCTGGAGTCCTCTCCCCACCCTCCCAAATAAAGTCTGTTACTGTTTCCACTGTTTCCCCATCTATTTCCCATGAAGTGATGGGACCAGATGCCATGATCTTCATTTTCTGAATGTTGCACTTTTAGCCAACTTTTTCACTCTCCTCTTTCACTTTCATCAAGAGGGTTTTTAGTTCCTCTTCACTTTCTGCCATAAGGGTAGTGTCATCTGCATATCTGAGGTTATTGATATTTCTCCTGGCAATCTTGATTCCAGCTTGTGCTTCTTCCAGACCAGCATTTCTCATGATGTGTTATGAATATAAGTTGAATAAGCAGGGTGACAATATACAGCCTTGATGTACTCCTTTCCCTATTTGGAACCAATCTGTTGTTCCATGTCCAGTTCTAATTGTTGCTTCCTGACCTGCATAGAGGTTTCTCAAGAGGTGGGTCAGGTGGTCTGGTATTCTTGTCTCTTTAAGAACTTTCCAGAGTTTGCCATGGTCCACACAGTCAAAGGCTTTGGCATAGTCAATAAAGTAGAAATAGATGTTTTTCTGGAACTCTCTTGCCTTTTTGATGATCCAACGTATGTTGGCAATTTGATCTCTGGTTTCTCTGCCTTTTCTAAATCCAACTTGAATATCTGGAAGTCCACAGTTCATGTACTATTGAAGCCTGGCTTGGAGAATGTTGAGCATCACTTTACTAGCATGTGAGATGAGTGCAATTGTGCGGTACTTTGAGCATTCTTTGGCAGTGCCTTTCTTTGGAACTGGAATGAACACTGACCTTTTGCAGTCCTGTTATCTCTTTAAGAACCTTTATTTATCTGAGTCTCTTAATTTCTGGAGCCCAAAATATCAGTAGAGCAAACAATATTCACCAGATATGGTATGCCTTCTGCTTCCCAGTTCATACGAGTGGTAAAGAACTCACCTGCCAATGCAGGAGATGCAAGAGACCTGGGTTCCAATCCCTAGGTGGGAAGATCCCCTGAAAGAGGACATGGCAACCCAGTCCTGTATTTTTGCCTGAAGAATCCCATAGACAGAGAAACCTGGAGGGCTACAGTGCATAATGTCACAAAGAGTCAGACATGACTGAAGCGACTTAGCATGTGTATACACACAGACAAGCTATTAACAGGATCCAACCGAGAAGACAGGTACTCAGAAGACACATCACATGAAATACTGGTAGATGCTATCCTGTCACTTATGCAGGCAGAAAAAAATATTCACCCAGAAAAAATTTTGATAGAACTCTATCCAAACACAAGTAAATAAGTTGTATTGTTGTATCAATTTTAACTGTTCGGGAGAAGTTTATGCTCACCCTATCCTTACAGTCTAATGTGATACAAAGCACCCAAGAAGAATGAAAATGAAAGTCGCTCAGTCATGTCCAACTCTTTGCAACCCCATGGACTGTATCCTGCCAAGCTCCTCTGTCCGTGGAATTCTCCAGGCCAGAATACTGGGGTAGGTAGCCATTCCTTTCTCCTGGGGATCTTCCCAACCCATGGATTGAACCCATGTCTCCCACATGGCAGGTGGATCCTTTACCATCTGAGACATCAGGGAAGCCCCAGAGGAATGAAGTTTCCTTAATTCATCAGCCTAAAATAAGATCAAATGTATGTATCTTGGCCTGCATCTGTATTTGGATGTTTTAAAACCAAGCACAGAAAATAGGCATTTTTAAAGGTTGTATTATTAGATTTAGGCAACTAGGGTAATTTACATAAATAATTAGAAGGTTATTTACCTGACTATTAGACTACCTTTGAATTTGATAGGCTTGGGGACTAATAAAGCTAAGAAGAGATTAAAATGTTTTTGGTTGGAAGAGACAAGATATTTCCTAATTTCAAAAGGCAAGTGGTAGATTATGCTTAATCAATATTCTCAACCATGACACACCTACCACATATGCTTAGTGAAGCATATTTTCATAAATTTTGAAAATGCCATGGTTAACTCCCTACTTTTCACTCTTTAGAGGGCCTTGTTTTCCTTATTTAACTATTATTATTTTCCATAACATTTTTCTTCCTTCTCAAGACATAGAGATTTTATATTTCTAGTGAAACAGCTAACACTCTGTATTTTTCCTCTTTGCATGTCCCTTAAGTTAAATCTTGCAGATTGAAAAAAAAAAAAAAGCTACATCTGATATGTGTGCTTCCTCCATGGATAATCTGAAATATTTTAGTTACTTTAGGTGTAATACTAAATTACTTCTCCGTTTAGTTGAATATGTACAGTCTTACCAAAGCAAATGGTTGAGTATTTCTCTAAAAAACAAGATATACATAAAAAATGTTAAATAGTAATTATCCACTTTTGCATATTAAAGGAAACAAAAATTTAGAATGTGCACGGGTTAGAGTGGGACACAAATCTGTCTTCCCTTCATTTGCTGCTAACAGCATCCCAATATGTATATGATTGTCAGAAATCGAAGTAGAGTCTGGCCTATGGGATAAATTAAAATTGGCATAAAACCACCACGATAACCCCAGTTCTCTTTGCCAGTGATTGGGTTTAGGAAAGGAGCCAGGTGAGACAGTTCTACTTAATGAGATGTAAGGAAGTCTGCTGAGTGCATTTGGGAATTTTTTACTTTTCTTTTCCAAAAGAATAAAACGTTACAGAAGGAAAGGATCTTTTCTGCCCAGCACTTTCTGCCTGTGAGTGTTAACTGTATAAGGATTTAAAAGAAAATCCCAAAGGTATAGACCTGAGCCACAGCAGCATTTTGCCTACCACGCACCACTTCCAGACTTCATGTATGAAAAAAGAAAACCCTAGTCTGTAAATCACCTGTAGTTCAATATTTGTTACTTGCAATCAAAAGCTTTCCTAACTGAAATTTTTTTTTTGTTTTGCTTTCATGTTTATCCATGTTACCACAGTGATGCTGAAATTAATAATTTCAGCCTTACTTTTGAAATAGTAAATGAAAAGCTATTTGACAAAGTGAAAAACAAAGTGTTTCAATGATGAGAAAAATAGTATGTGGTTTTTCATGACTAACATGCACAGATATATTAACATCTATAAATTTGAAACTTCATTCTCCATATAAGCATTGCAATCTAAAAGATATCCAAACACCTACTTTAGAATACTATATCATCAATATATATTTATGTTTATTTGTGGCTACTGAGTTGAACTTTGCTTCACTGATATGTCCCTATTTGCTATAATTCCTACACAATTAATTGGATCATATGTGTGATATTCAGAATCACCCTTTAGATTACTATAAAGACAAGTGGGGAACTATAAAGACAAGTGGGGAACCAGCTACCCTGTTGAGCAGGTTGAGCAAGCCAACTTTATTTTTGATACATTAGCATGACTGTCTTTTTGAAGTGAAAGTTTGTACTGGGTACAAGCTTTCAGAGCAGAACTTCCCAAGAGTGTCACAGCTAATAGTTTGCAGATATATTAGCATGTTGAGCTCTTCAGGAACCTGGGGTGATCAGAACCCCTGAGTCAGTCACTTTCAGTTGCATGCCATCTCCTATGTTATATCATTGAGCTTTCCAAATAGTGCCATTGTCTATATGTGCTATGAATTCTAAACCACAGTTGAAAGGTTATAATTCAAATATATGGTTAATCATATATCTTTTAAATTTTATTGCTTATTAATCAGGAGAGGGGATTCACCATTTTTAGGTATGCTGCTGATGCTATTTAGTCACTCAGTCATCTCTGACTCTTCCTGACCCCATGAACTGTAGCCCGCCAGTCCCTCTGTCCATGGATTTCTCCAGGCAAGAATACTGGAGTGGGTTGCCATCCCTTCTCCAAGGGATCTTCCCAATCCAGTGATCAAATCCAGGTCTCCCTCAATGCTGGTGGATTCTTCACCATCTGAGTCACCAGGGAAGCCCAAGAATATTGGAGTGGGTAGCCTATTCCTTCCCCAAACGATCTTCCTGACCCAGGAATTGAGCTGGGGTCTCCTGCATTACAGGTGGATTCTTTACCATCTGCGCTACCAGGGAAGCCTCTAGGTATGCTAGGATACATTAATCAACTAGAACCATATATGCTTTCAGAATAGCCATAACAGTCATAAAAATATATACATACAGCTAAAGGTAATGGTTTCCACTCAATCTGTGGGATCAAATATGGCAGTATTCACTAGGGATTAAATGCTAAAAATTTCTAAATTGCTAAAAAGTGATATTGAAGAATATTTGGATGGACATATTTTAAACAGTTAATAATTTAAGACCTTTCTAAATTTTCAAGGTAATTGTGATGGCTGATAAATTTAGGACTGCTGTTTGTTTATTGGAATTCTTAATATTTTAATGATATGATATAATTTTCCCAAATAAATATGATCAGTCCATTATATTGATAATGACTATTACCTTCTTTTCCCCTTCCTTGCTTCTGGAGTTAGTTGCAATAAGAAGTTACTTGAATTGTATCTTTCTCTAGGTATTTAACCTATTTTGACATTTTTTAAACAAATCTGTAAATATTATAAATGCATCAATTTCTGTATCCTAGAACTTTATGCAATAGCCTTTTATTGTTATAATGTTGGGAATACCCTAAGAACAGGTTGAGACTCATAAAACAACAATTTTTTTTCCAGTAAAGACTTTCACAGCAATTACATAAGGCATATAAGTAGAGCAAGAGTCAGACATGACTGAGTGACTAAGCATAACACATGCCATTCAAGAGATCAGCAAAGGACTGATTCTGGAGCAGCAATGTAATTGCCCCCCCCACCCCCACCCCCCAAAAAAGTGGATCTTAATTTTGAAGATAATTACATTTATTCACAAGTACTTAGGTATTATACTCCTCAGGGTTACATTTCATTGACAGCTCAGTGGAAGGGAGAAGAGAGGATTTGGATAGGTGTATTAGTTTCTAGGGCTGCTGTAACAAACTCCCTCAGACTTCGTGAGTTAAAACAACAGAAATTCATTCACTCTTGGTCTGGAGTCCAGATTCTGAAATCAGTATCACTGAGCCCAACTCAAGGCTAATACTATCTACAGAAGCTCTAAGGGGAGATCTAATCCCTGCCTCTTCCAGAGTCTGGGAGCTACAGGGTTCCTTGGCTTGTGGCCATGTGAAAGTCATCTTTAAATCTGTCTGTTTTGTTCATCATGGAGCTTTCCTAGTAGCTCAGTTGGTAAAGAATCTACCTGAAGTGCAGAAGATCTGGGTTCGATCCCTCTGTTGGGAAGATCCCCTGGAAAAGGGAATGGCTACCCACTCCAGTGTTCTTGCCAGGAGAATTCCATCGACAGAGGAGCCTGGCAGGCTAAAGCCCATGAAGTCCCAAAGAGTTGGACATGACTGAGCAACTAACACTTTCACTCTATGTGTGTAAGATAACCATCTGCCTTCCATTTA
Source organism: Madoqua kirkii (assembly GCA_006408675.1). Taxonomy (NCBI): domain Eukaryota; kingdom Metazoa; phylum Chordata; class Mammalia; order Artiodactyla; family Bovidae; genus Madoqua; species Madoqua kirkii. The sequence goes on along the minus strand of SJYC01043934.1, from coordinate 569 downwards.
TGAGGATACCCATGATTTCTTTGAATATTCTACGAATTTTCCAATATTCATTGAAGGACTGATGTTGAAGCTGAAACTCCAATACTTTGGCCACCTGATTTTAAGAACTGACTCATTTGAAAAGACCCTGGTGCTGGGAAAGATTGAAGGCAAGAGGACAAGGGACAACAGAGGATGAGGTGGTTGGATGGCATCACTGACTCAATGGACATGAGTCTGAGTAAACTCCAGGAGTTGGTGATGGACAGGGAGGCCTGGCGTGCTGCAGTCCATGGGGTTGCAAGGAGTCGGACACGACTGAGTGACTGAACTGAACTGAACCAATGATTTCTTTGGGGGCACCCATATAATCCAGGATAATTTATCCATCTCAAAATATTTAACAGTTATATCCACAAAGACTATTTATTATTTATTTTATTTTATTATTATTATTATTTAGCTATATAAAGTAACAGGTAATAATAAATTCTGTCATTTTTTTTTGCATGGGAAGTTGGGTACATCAGAGTAACATAGAACTGTTAGATATATAATTTTTATAATTCACATTTATAACAGTTTTTTTT
>SJYC01043933.1:0-52208 GCA_006408675.1 Madoqua kirkii | reverse complement strand
AGCATGGTACTTTTCTCAGTTTGCTATATATGATCAAAACTTTAAATATTTTCTACAATAAGAAAATTCTATAATTGAGGGGAAATATAATCTTATAAAATAAACTGAAAATTATGCAGTCTTTAAAATGTGTCCATAGACATAAAATCACAAGGAAGTGTGAGTATGTAATGGCAGCATTGGTAAAATAAGAAGGTATAAACCTGCCTTTCTCTTTGATCTGCATTGTAATCTATGATTAAAATTGGATTTTTATCATATTCTGGCTGATTATCAACTTAATTATAATAGCAGTATATTTTATTTAATGTATTTAGCATGTTTTATTTCTTATAATTGAACGTTTCTATAGCATGAAGTAGATGTAATAGGATTCATGAATTAGGAGAAAGGATTTATATCATAAAGCAGGCAATCCCTGGTCATAATATGATCAAGAATTAGAAAATAAGCTGCTTTATTTGGGCTGCTTTTGTTCTTTTGTATCATAACAATGGATGAGACCGTGTTGAGAATGCCTAAGCAGAATAAATGATGCTTATTGTTGAAGATGAAAAAATAAAGCTAAAATAAGGGCTTCTTTTGTGGCTCACACAGTAAAGAATTTGCCTGTAATGCAGGGGACCTGGGTTCTGTCCCTGGGTCAGGAAGATCCCCTGGAGAAGGGAATGGCAACCCCCTCCTGTATTCTTGCCTGGAGAATCCCATGGTGAGCTACAGTCCATGGGGTCACAAAGAGCTGGACACAACTGACAAACACTTTCATAATTAAATTTGAGCAAAAGATGAATAGAGTCCAATAATTTTTTACCGGGGATATTTATTTTATGAGTATACATGTATCTATATCTATTAAAGATATTTTCATTGTTAATATTATAACACTTGACTGTCCACAATTCTAAACTGTCAAATAAATGAGCTGTTTTTAAGACATGAATCACTAATCTTAGGAATGCTTATAGTGAACTATGACTACGTCACACCCCAGCCTGCTTACCTTACTCACTGTATTTCCAGTACCAAGCTTTCACTTCTCAAACCCTTTCTTTCGCGTTTGGCCATGTAGTTTTGCCCTTACTTTATTCTGAGCAATGAACAGTTTCAACAGTTAGATGAATGCATCACTTGAAAAGCAACTGCGTTATGATACATGATTACATAAGACTTATCATTTGGGATTCCCCAGTGGCTCAGGGGTAAAGAATCCACATACAATGCACGAGACATAGGAGATGCTAGTTCAATATGTGGTTCGGGAAGATCCCCTGGAGAAAGGCATGGCAACCCCTTCCAATATTCTTTCCTGGAAAATCCGTGAACAGAGGAAACTGGCAGTCCTAGTCCATAAGGTCGCAAAGGGTTAGAAACAAGTGAAGCTGCTGAGCACTCAGTCTTATCATTTAGGGCTCTCAGTTCTCACACTACATGAATGATCATAGCATTCTCATGGAAATCAAATCTGGAATGGGTAGAAGTTCTTCTGAAAATGAAGATGTTTTCCTCCCATATTGCTCCTCATTCATTGATAGATTACAAATATTTATTGAATACCTATTTAGTACCAAGTATTAACTCAGCAACTTAGGGGTATAAGTATAGACAGAAATAGTCTTTTCCTTCAAAGACCTTATGTTGTGCAAAGGACAAAAAAATATGCAAATAATTGGATATAAGACACTTGGAATGAAATTTGAGTAAGCCGGACCTTCTCTGTTCAGTTCAGTTTAGTCACTCAATCGTGTCCAACTATTTGTGACCCCATGAATTGCAGCATGCTAGGCCTCCCTGTCCATCACCAGCTCCCCAAGATCACTCAAATTCATGTCCATCAAGTTGGTGATGCCATCCAGCCCTCTCTTCTTGTCGTCCCCTTCTCTTCCTGCCCCCAATCCCTCCCAGCATCAGGCTCTTTTCCAATGAGTCAACTCTTTGCATGACACGGCCAAAGTACTGGAGTTTCAGCTTCAACATTAGTCCTTCAAATAAACACCCAGGACTGATCTCCTTTAGGATGGACTGGCTGGATCTCCTTGCAGTCCAAGGGACTCTCAACAGTCTTCTCCAACACCACAGTTCAAAAGCATCAGTTCTTCGGTGCTCAGCTTTCTTCACAGTCCAACTCTCACATCCATACATGACTACTGGAAAAACCATAGCCTTGACTAGATGGACCTTTGTTGACAAAGTAATGTCTCTGCTTTTTAATATGCTATCTAGGTTGATCATAACTTTCCTTTCAAGGAGTAAGTGTCTTTTAATTTCATGGGTGCAATCACCATCTGCAGTGATTATGCAGCCAAAAAAAAATAAAGTCTGACACTGTTTCCCCATCTATTTCCCATGAAATGATGGGACCAGTTGCCATGATCTTCTTTTCTGAATGTTGAGCTTTAAGCCAACTTTTTCACTCTGCTCTTTCACTTTCATCAAGAGGCTTTTTAGTTCCTTTTCACTTTCTGCCGTAAGGGTGGTGTCATCTGCATATCTGAAGTTATTGATAATTCTCCTGGCAATCTTGATTCCAGCTTGGGCTTCTTCCATCCCAGTGTTTACCATTATATACTCTGCATATAAGTTAAATAAGCAGGATGACAATATTCAGCCTTAATACACTTCTTTTGCTATCTAGAACCAGTCTGTTGTTCTATGTCCACTTTTAACTGTTGCTTTCTGACCTGCAAACAGGTTTGGTCTGGTATTCCTATCTCTTTCAGAATTTTCCACATTTTATTGTGATCCATACAGTCAAAGGCTTTGGCATAGTCAATAAAGCAGAAATAAATGTTTTTCTGGAACTCTCTTGCTTTTTCTTGATCCAGTGGATGTTGGCAATTTGATCTCTGGTTCCTCTGCCTATTCTAAAACCTGCTTGAACATCAGGGAGTTCACGGTTCACGTATTGCTGAAGCCTGGCTTGGAGAATTTTGAGCATTACTTTACTAGCATGTGAGATGAGTGCAATTGTGTGGTAGTTTGAGCCTTCTTTGGCATTGCCTTTCTTTGGGATTGGAATGAAAACTGACCTTTTCCAGTCCTGGGGCCAGTGCTGAGTTTTCCAAATTTGCTGGCATATTGAGAGTAGCACTTTCACAGCATCATCTTTCAGGATTTGAAATCACTCAACTGAAATTTCATCACCTCCACTAGCGTTTTTTGTAGTGATGCTTTCTAAGGCCCACTTGACTACACATTCCAAGATGTCTGGCTCTAGGTGAATCACATCATCATGATTATCTTGGTCATAAAGATTTTTTGTACAGTTCTTCTGTGTATTCTTGCCACCTCTTCTTAATATCTTCTGCTTCTGTTAGGTCCATACTATTTCTGTCCTTTATTGAGCCCATCTTTGCATGAAATGTTCCCTAGGTATCTCTAATTTTCTTGAAGAGATCTCTAGTCTTTCCCGTTCTGTTCTTTTCCTCTATTTCTTTGCATTGATCACTGAGGAAGGCTTTCTTATCTCTCCTTGCTGTTCTTTGGAACTCTGCATTCAGATGCTTATATCTTTCCTTTTCTTCTTTGCTTTTCACTTCTCTTCTTTTCATAGCTATTTGTAAGGCCTCCCCAGACAGCCATTTTGCTTTTTTGAAGGCTTTCTTATCTCTCCTTGCTATTCTTTGGAACTCTGCATTCAGATGCTTATATCTTTCCTTTTCTTCTTTGCTTTTCACTTCTCTTCTTTTCATAGCTATTTGTAAGGCCTCCCCAGACAGCCATTTTGCTTTTTGCATTTCTTTTATACAGGGATGGTCTTGATCCCTGTCTCCTGAACAGTGTCACAAACTTCTGTCCATAATTCATCAGGCACTCTATCTATCAGATCTAGGCCCTTAAATCTATTTCTCACTTCCACTGTATAATCATAAGGGATTTGAATTAGGTCGTACATGAATGATCTAGTGGTTTTCCCTACTTTCTTCAATTTAAGTCTGAATTTGGCAATAAGGAGTTCATGATACGAGCCACAGTCAGCTCCTGGTCTTGTTTTTGCTGACTGTATAGAGCTTCTCCTTCTTTGGCTGCAAAGACTATAACCAATCTGATTTCAGTGTTGACCATCTTGTTATGTCCATGTGTAGAGTCTTCTGTGTTGTTGGAAGAGGATGTTTGCTATGACCAGTGGGTTCTCTTGGCAGAACTCTGTTAGCCTTTGCCCTGCTTCATTCCATATTCCAAGGCCAAATTTGCCTGTTACCCCAGGTGTTTCTTGACTTTCCACTTTTGCATTACAATCCCCTATAATGAAAAGGACATTTTTGGGGGGTGTTAGTTCTAAAAGGTCTTGTAGGTCTTCATAGAACCATTCATCTTCAGCTTCTTCAGCATTAGTGGTTGGAGCATAGACTTGGATTACTGTGATATTGAATGGTTTGCCTTGGAAACGAACAGAGGTCATTCTGTCATTTTTGAGACTGCATCCAAGTATTGCATTTTGTATGCTTTTGTTGACCATAATAGCTACTCCATTTCTTCTGAGGGATTCCTGCCAACAGTGGTAGATATAATGGTTATCTGAGTTAAATTCACCCATTCCAGTCCATTTTAGTTCGCTGATTCCTAGAATGTCGATGTTCACTCTTGCCATCTCCAATTTGCCTTGATTCATGGACCTGACATTCCAGGTTCCTATGCAATATTGCTCTTGACAGCATCGGACCTTGCTTCTATCACCAGTCACATCCACAGCTGGGTATTGTTTTTGCTCTGGCTCCATCCCTTCATTCTTTCTGGAGTTATTTCTCCACTGATCTCCATTAGCACCTACTGACCTGGGGCATTCCTCTTTCAGTATCCTATCATTTTGCCTTTTCATACTGTTCATGGTGTTCTCAAGGCAAGAATACTGAAGTGATTTGCCATTCTATTCTCCAGTGGGCCACATTCTGTCAGACCTCTCCACCATGACCCGCCCGTCTTGGGTAGCGGATCTTACTGGATCACAAAGCAGGGATACACCATTTCCAACTGGGTATCCCTCAAGAGATGATACTTATATTGACCTCTAAAAAAAATAGAATATTGATAGGTGGTAAGAGGAGTATTAGAAAAGAGAAAAATTACTAAAGGATAAAGAATAACATACAAAATGGCTCAGAGATAAGAAATAACTTTCCACGTACATGAAAGAGTAGCAATCCAATACATCCATAAGTCATAATGCCTTGAAGGATGAACTGAAACGTGTCTGAAAGATAACATGGTACAATATTCATGGAGGCCCTTGAACTGTAAAATAAAGATTTTGGAACTTACCATATAAATAATGGGAGTCACTGTATTTGTTTAGCAGAGAAATGATGTAGAAGCCTCTTGTTTCATCTTAAAAAAAAAAAAATCACACCTGCTGCTGTCTTTGTTTATAGTACCCTCCCATGATAGTCTTTGCAAACCCTGATTCACTTATTTGGTAAAATCCATAACTTAGCTTGGTTCACCTCTAATGGAAGGTGTTTCAACCCTTCTGTTAAACTTTACAGGACTACCTCTTCTCAGAATACTTATACACTTTTGCTATCTTTCTTCCTTAAGCTCAGATTATACATCTTTTTATGATTCTTATATAAGAAGCATCTCTTTTCTGATCTGCTTCCTTTACTTGCCTTGAACTCAGGAAGAATGTATCATTGGTCTTTTATCCTCAGTGTCTTTCTAGCATGTTGCAAATGAGGAGCTTAATAAATTTTAGCTAACTGAATGCTCAGAACTATATCTTGGTAAGAAAATTTTGTTGTTGACAAAGACAGTACACTGAATATGACAGCAAAATAGAATTAGAGATAATAACTAGATGGTCACTATAATGGAGGATCAAGAGGATAAACTAAGATGATAAGATAAATGGAAAAAAAGATACCAAAGAGAGAAAGATGATTAGATGGGACAGAGATATGAAAACTGATTTGAAGATGACCCTAGATAACTTGGGGAAAGGTTACATTATCCCTAAGCTAGTTTGAGTTGTAACACTATGGTTCATAATAGTGAGGGGGGAAAAATCAAACTAGAGATAAAGGTACATCTCATCTTGTTTCTTAGAAAGAAGTGATATCTAATATTCCCCACTAATCTTTAAGATTTGGTGTTCAAAAGTTCAAGTTCTATTTAAATCTTACTCAGCTGATTCAAAATTAATTATGTTGTTTCTCTCTCGCTTTTCTACAGTATGCTGTCTGGCTAGTCCTCTGGGTTACGTGGAATGTGTTTGTTATCTGCTTCTATTTGGAGGCGGGGGACCTCTCAAAGGTAATTTGCCATCTGATTTGCCTGAGTCATCAGTTGTGTGTTAATAAGCCTCTTCTAAGTAAGGCAGGCTCACTCTGCTTTTGTCACTTAGATGCACCTCATACGAAGGTAAATCGAAAGCTGTCCTCACCTATCTCTCTGCATTTCTACCATCAAAGAAATATTTCAGTGTGTCACAAAAATGCCCTTTATTATTTTATGCAAAGTAAAATATTGATTACTGCAATGAGAAGAATGTGTACTTTTAAAACATTGACTCATGAGCGAGTTCTGAAGCAGAGTAGGAATTTTATCAAAGGTAAGATCTTGAAGGTTTTATGAAATCACTTAGTTTGCTTATTATTCTGCTGAAGACTTACCTAATTAGACCCCAATAACAATGTAATAATTCAAATAATTAATGAGTTTTAGTTGAATAAGACTGTTACCAGAGGGATATAATTTATCACAAAAATGAATGAAATAGATATTTTGCTCTTAAACAGTCTCGGAAAGACTTAAAATACTTATATTTGCATCCAGGTTTCATTTTGTGCTGTACTTCTATGAGTGTGTGTATGTTTCTGTATTTGCATGTGTGTCTTGCTATTATATTTCTAACATAAATGCCTTTACTATTGAAATAGTGATTTGTACATCTCCAAAATCATCATCCTTCTTCTATTGCATGCAGTTAACAGCAAATAAGTCAAATAAGATAATCCATTCAAAACAGTAGCAAATCCTACTTGAGACACTTGAGTTGTAAACTTGTAAATTTTCACAGTAATTTTAAAAGAGATTATAAAAATGTTCTTTTACCTCTCTATTCCTTAGAGCAGAAAGATGATGCAAAGATGTTGACACTTTTAAAACCCAGAGATGATAACCTGCTTTAAAAGGCTAGAAGAGCTGAAAGTGGCCAGGAATTCTGTTCACAGGGCTAGACAGCTTGATGTGTGGGGGATGGGGTCATGGCAATTCACATTTCTAATCTAGCATACAGGCACCTGACAAAGCTCTTTGAGCATTTTCAAGTCTGTTTGTTTATTATTTAACTATGATCCTGAATATAAATAATCTTGATTTTTTTTTTTACTAAAGCAAATGTTGAAAGATAAGAGGGGGACACTATCCTATGAGATAGACCCCAGGCTTCTGGAACCTGTAGTTTTAGGATCACATTTAGGACAAGTTCTCACTGGGACCCTCTGCTGTATCTGCCCTGGTGGATGGCTTTTCTGTGATTCTCACTGGCATCGTACTCCACACTCCTGGCAGCAGGCGGGCCTTTCCTGAACATGTCATGACCAATGAAAAGGAATTATTCAGGTGACTCTCAGAAGGACACTTAATTTTCTGCTTAAAGTTCACATTTCTTTCAGGCCAGAAAAGCATGCATGCTTCCCAGGACTTGAATTCCTTGCCCAATTTATAACACTGCTGTAAAATGTAATTTCTTCAAAGAGATTCCTCACTAAAATGACTTTCAATGACATTTTCAATGAAATAATCACCTTAATCATTGGAAGACAGATAGTCAGGCGTATTGGCTAAGCAAGATGATCTCGCAGATTAGAGAGTTTGTGTAATATTAAAAAAGGAGAGGTTTGAACCAGGCTGGATGCACAAATGTTCTGTAATTTTGCTTCCTACTCCACATGATGACTGTAGGCACTGGATAAAGCTTGTGATCTCATGACCTTGGACATGGGCATTGGAACTGAAGTGAGGGTATATCCTAAAACATTAGCGTTCGAGAGAGTTGAAACCCAAGTTATCAAGAATTCTGCTAATGCACAGAGGCAGGTAACAGCTGTCCCTTGGCAGTGAAGCAGTTAATAGTATTTCTTTTTCTTTTCATCTTATAAACCAAGGCTAGATCTGTAGAGCACATGAAAATTTAATAATTTCCTTTTAACAAATAATCTAAAGGAAAACTATAAAGGGCACAGTCATATTGTTATCTGTACTGAGTTTTTCCTCTCTTTTCCTGCTCAAAGGGTTTGAGAAAGGTGTATTTATGCCATTTAATTCTTTAGCTTCTGCAACTGCCTCACATTCTTCAAGTAATAGAGTGCCAGAAGGAAGCAATGGTGATTGAAAAATGTACAGATATATGAAATCTCAAAAATGGGGCTCCTGAAACTGCTGATAATACTTAGGTTACAGAATATAAATGGCTTTATTCCCTCACCTCCCCTCAAAAATTGTTTGACCATATGAACGGGTCAGATTGTTTGAGACTGAAAGAGAAACATGGGAAATAAAATCAGGGAGGACATTCTGTGGTCTTTATGTATGTGAGAGAGTGTGTTTATTTCCATAAAGCACTTTGTAAATGAGTTAATTCTTCATAAGAAGAAATAGTACAAAGTAGTACAGTATTAAGGCAAATTTGAGTTACCCATTAGAGTTTAGAATTTTGTGTTTTCTTATTCCAGTGTCTTTTCTACTTTTTGTGCTAAACTATCTGCCAGGTACTTATGAGAGAAACAGATATTAGTGTCATTAATGAATACCTTCAGGAATGAAATGACTTAATTATAATAATATGATACACACGGCTGAATGGGTTGATCTTCCGTTTTCTTTGTATCCATAATTGTACAGACAATATTTTTCATATCAAAAATTCTGTGTAAATCCAACATCATTATGACAATATCAATTAATATATTTTCATTATTATCCCCATGAGATATAAGCAAAAATAAAACTAATCAATCAGAGAAAGTTCTTTTTAAAAATTTTAAAATAATATTAATAAAACATTGTGAATGCCATATAAACCAACACCTAATATGGTAGGAACAAATAAACATATAGCTTACATAAAAACCATTTCTAAACATTTACATTGTACAATAACTATTTCCACACTATTTATATTAATGGTTTAGGTATTAGTGTTGTGACTAAATATTCTGAGGGCTTTCCTGGTGGCTCAGATGGTAAAGCATCTGCCTGCAATGCAGGAGACCAGGTTTGATCCCTGGGTCTGGAAGATCCCCTGGAAAAGGGAATGGTGACCCCCTGGGAAAGTCCCATGGACAGAGGAGCCTGGCAGGCTACAGTCCATGGGGTCACAAAGAGTCAGACACAACTTAGAGACTAAACTACCACCAAATATTCTGAAACACCATACAGTTTGTTACTTCCTAGGATGATATTTTAACATATGCTTTATTAATGAGACAGAGATGGCATTAATTTTTAACCCAAAATGTTTGCTAACTTTGTAGGCACCTGCCTTTGAGCATTAAATATGACCTGGACTATTAGACTAATGGTTTGGTGAATTCCTCAGGTAGCTTCGTCTGATTGTTTTATGGGACTATTTTGGTCAGTTGTGATTTTCTTGCTCACATGTCAAACAGAAATGGAACTAATTCCAGTTGTTAACCAAACTGAATTATTTTGAAAAAAGAGATCTGCTATTCTGTAGTTAACTTCAAAGTGCCTTGTTAGAAGGAAAACACATAATATGTAATTCACATACTAGCTTCATCACCTGGGAAAATGAAATTTATGAAATGATTTTCAAATAGTTATACTCAGGAAAACAATATTAGAGCTCTTCTGATACCTGCAAAGAAAACTGTATTCTATTGGATGTGTCACAATTATAAATTATTCTTAGGCTGAAATTATGTCTTCACACTTTCATTTATGTGACTATCTTAAGATCTCGATTTCTACTTTGGTCGTTTATGGGCACCATCAGTGAAAGATAAACCCTTTATGTTTAGAAATAAAATAATTTACTTACAGATGATGAAATGTAACCAAGGGATTATTTTACACTTAAAACAATCCAATGTGTTTGTATTTAGGCCTTTGATAATATGGATGCAGGTATATATCTCATGTTTCATTATATTACCAGAAACATATCTTGTTAGACATGACCAAAGCAATAAATTATACTTAATGAATGCTTTTAATTAGCAGTGTCTAGAAAGCTGTAATGTTTTAGTAATTCTGATAGTTGCTTTTGCTATCTAGGTATAAATTTTCATTTAAAAATCAGTATATAAAAAGCTATGTAAAAACATAGCCTATTTAAGCTTTGAAGAATAAAATTGCACTCGTGCAAACAAAGCTATGGGAAGAGAATAAAACCTGTTGGCAATAGGGAACAAATCCTAAAAACCAGTTGCAAGTGCTGTGTGAAATGAAGTGCTATTGCATCAATCCCAGGTTTATTCCTTTTATTAAAAAATGAATTATTCATTTAAAGAGGTATCTGATATTTGGATATTTTCTGCTGAATGAAATCAATGCTTGTATCAAGATTTGCTTTTATGATTTCATATGGGAAAAAGCGGTATGGAGAATCTCATAATTATTTTTTAAGTTGAATTAATACTATTCAAAAAATAAAATACCTGTTCAATTACTAATAAAATAAGAATACCTCTGCTAATTGATTTAAGACTAAGTTTAATAAATATCAAGATGACAGTTAATTGGATTCATATTTTTATCTTGCTTTTCTTAAAATACATAGTCTAAGAAATCATTAATTAAAATGAAATATAAAAATTATTTCCCAAATCATCACAATAGATTTTGCTTTTAGATATAGGATAAATGTCCTACATGTTATCAAGAATTGCATATAGTATAATTTTCCCTCAAATAGAAAGAAACTAGCTGCCTCTGTTCTCTTGTTTCCTATTGTAATTCATTGAATTAAACTACTTACTTTCCTAGTTCTACAATTCTCTTTTGTTTGCTTACTTGTTCCACTTCCTTTTAAGGCCCTAAAGTAAGGAATAAGGTCTTTGGATCTTTCTCTTTCTCTGTTTACTTTCTTTTACTTGAAAAAGCAATTTACTGTCATAATTTAAAGTATCATCTCTACATATATATCTGCCAGATCTATATCTTCAGTCCTGACCTTGTTGCTAAGTTAAGGTCCACATCTCAAACTTTCTGCTTGTGTCATGTCAATTCCATTATCACCTTAAAATCAGTGTGTCCCAAAGGATTTATCATCATCCCCAAAGAATCCGACTTTCTTAATTCACTTCTTACTTAGAGAAGAAAAGCAAAGCAAATTGTTTTCCAAAATATTAATAAAAGAAGAAATGAATTGTTTTGTGTTGGGAAGGCTGTAGCAATCTTTTTAGATTGACCATGAGATGAAGCAAGAAGTGCATATTATTTTTCTTCATATAGTCTTTGTGTGTGTGTGTGTGTGTGTGTGTGTGTGTGTGTGTGTGTGTGTATTGTAAACTTTGGACAATAACAATTCAAAAACAGTAGAGGGGTGCTGATGGAATGATACTTTGTATTGGTAACTGCCCCTAAAGAGATGGATTGACCTTTAGAAGATGCTATATTCTCTGGGGGCATTTGCTAATTCTGGTTGGGGGAGAAGTGCTGAGTTCAGGCTTCAAACCCATAGAAGGCTGTTTCTGGACTCTATAAATCAGCACAGCTTTAAAGGAGAGGACCTCAAGCACATGATCAATTTTTTTCTTTTCTGAAAAAACAATTTACTTCTTTTCAGGCAATAAGAGCTAAAATAATCCATTAGTAGCAAACATTCAATAACAAATTCCTATGCGATGATGTTCTTATTTGTTCATGGAACATGCTTTGCACTTACAGATTAGATTACCTTTAAGCAGAGCGCAGAGAAGTTCCCTGGTTTCTGACTTCCTTTCAAGCAGGGATCCCAGTGTAGATTGTGATGTGTGTACATATGAAGATTTATTACTTAACACTGATTCTACCCAAGGTATCAAGTGAAGCAAAAAGCTGGATTACCAAGAGCTCTGGTGAGGATTTATACTTAACTTCATTTTTAATACCCAAAGTATATATATTCATTTGTATGGCAAAATTCTTTCTAAAACCTCCCTGTATCTTTGTCCATGGTTGAGATGACTAGACCATGAAAGGCCCTATATCTAATACTACTTTATTTGCATATTTATTTTAAAATTATAATTGAATTTCTAGAAGATGAGGAGCCTCATTCTCAGGGTAATGAAAAACTTATATGCTCCATGAGGCTCTAAGAGTTAGAAAAATATCTGAGAATTCCCACTTGGAGTTCTACCTTCTTTACTGTTGTGGTTAAAACAATGTAAACCATTTCACAGTTCTACCATTTTTTTCTAATATCTGAGTTGCTTTTTATTTCTCTGCAAGAACTAGATGGCTATATGGTTCTGATGGCTCCAGGAAGTTAACTGTTCTCATTTGTACTTCCTTACTTCATTGTCATTCCTCTTCAAAGCAAGAAGGATATCCCTGATTCACTAGGTGAAGTTTCCAAATGTTAAGTATGAAAAATAAAAGCACAGAGATTAATATTTCAAGATAGTATCCTGCTAGAAATAAAAGAAAGCAGATACAAATGTGGTCTAAGCAAGTGCCATTCTGTTTTTCTCAAAGCCTAATTAGAGATCATTCTAGAACATCAATTTTTATTCTATGCCAAATTAAAGCAACTCTGCTTTTTATAGATTCATTATTCACAGAGCCATGTAAAAAAGAAAAGAACATGCTTCCATTAAGAGTTCTAAGGCTTGACATTTAGAAATATTTAAAGTTTAAAAAAAACTGTATTTTTTTTTAAACTCGGGAATAACTTGTCTAGATTAGAATGACCTCATATTAAGTGGGCTCTCAGATCCTAAAGTAGTGACAGAATTGATTTGAGAATTATGTCCAGTTCAGCATGGTGCACACCAGCCCCTCATGTGCTCTCAGTCTGTGATAACCTTATCAAAGTCCCCTGATTCACTGTAAACCATCATCCTAACATAACCCTTGGAACACATTTGGCAACTAAACTGGGATTGACGGTTGCCAAATTAGCTTTGGAGGGCAGAATGTCAATCTCTTTGTCTGTGAATTCACTCAGGACAATGGATGCTTTGATGGACTGTGGGAAATTATATAAAAACACAACTCAAGGGATATTAAATAGTGAAATAAATCAATTTTTTCTGCTTCTGGCATCCAAGGTTATTTGGCCAGAAAGAGCAATAAGTAAGTGACTGTTTTCCATGCCTTTCATATGGTAACAAATCTTCTCTATTCTGTCCTGTAGTTACAATTTACATGGAAAAGGCAGTTGAAGTTTTGGCTTGTAGTTCAGTTCACTACAGGTAACCAGCAAGCAATGGTTGATAAACACGGTTATTAAATGTAAAGCAATATGAAGAAAGTAAGACTATTTAATAAATCTGTACTCTTTGAGAACTGAATGAAGAAATTTTGAAATATTGAAGTTACTTTTCATTCCAACATAGCACTCAAAGTGTTACTCCCCCTCTGCCTCTTTATAGATTTGTTTTCCGCACTTAAAAAAGCAAAATGTGTATACAGCCTGATGCATCCAGAAAAACAGCTTTAGAAGGGTAAAAAGAGGATGATTCACTAATAAACAGCCATTTATAGAATTATAATTAGATTTTTTTCCCTTCATTAGCATGTGTAACCTGCTAGAGGAATTCATCTAATGGTAATTGGAGGACTCTAGGGTTTTCACACTCATAGGTAGTGTAATATATAAAATTGAAGTAATTAAGAGATATTTCAAAAAATGTCATATATTTCATAGTGCAAAAACTAGGCATTTTGTAGTGAAGTAGCTGCTGATACTCTAAAGACACTCTGTCCCTTTTCCACTCTGCCAGAAAAACCTCTAGTGACAGGTCCTCAAATCTTTTATTTGATGAATCACAAGTGAGAATGAGTTTGGTGCTCTCAATTAGTCCCAAGAGGGGAACCAATATCTCACAATTTGGCACACTCAACAATTGCTCTTGAAGAGAGCTGCAGCTAGCCTGGTACTCCAAGGGGCTGCGGCCCTCCCTGGGGTGGGCCCAGCACAACAGATTCAGCAGGCAGCCTGCAGCTTGGATGGACTCAAACTTTTGCACTGGATTTTATGAGCACTGAAATTAATCCATTAGGCATTTTGTATATCCAGACCCCCTTCTACTCACTTTTTAAATCGTTTGTATTGTATGTTAACTGTGGCGTCATAGTGTGAGGCGTAATGAGTCCAATTCTTCTTGTCCTCTTGCTTCCTGTTTCCTTCTTCTCAATAGAAAAAAAAAGCTGAGTTTATTATTACCAAATAGCCAAGTAATTAGGACTGCTGGGTCTTTTTTTCCTTCTAAGTTATTCTTCAGAAAATGTAAAGCCAGAAGCACAGTTTTGAAAGCAAAGATAGCAGAATATTATCTAATGAATGGGAATGAATACTGTAAAAACCATAAGGAATTAATGGCTTATGAAATAATGATGAGAACATTTCACTGCAGTCTTCTAACCTTGGAAAGATGGGCCCTCAGTCTATGACTAATTCCATCGTTTATTGAGAATGCGTTAAGAACAGGTTTCTTTTAGAAAAGTGAGAAAGGAAAAAAGTAAACATGTCATAAATGTGATGTATCAGAGTTATAACACTTTCTGAGTTTAGATCTTTTTCCTGGTTGTAAGCATTTTATTTTCTAAACGATTCCATCCTTTTGAGTATTGTATAAGATCAAATCCCTCTACAGGGGCAAAAGTGTCATGATCCCATTTGGAGAACATTATCAAATAGTCAAGTGAAAATAAAAATGAAGCACAAATTCTAGTATTTTCCCTGATAACTATGGGATTACTAAATCTGAAGACGTATGAAGATTGAAAAAGGAGGGGAAGAAGATAATTGCATGTTTAACAAAGGAGAAACTGAAATTTATTGGTACTGACAAAGTAATGTAAATGATTATATAAAGTATGATTAATGAAAGAAATTTGGCTTCAGTATTTCATATTTTCACAGAGTATTTTGCAATCTAAACTTTTATTTGACCATGTTTCAGAATAAATTTCAAGTTATGCTCTCCTAGAATGTGTTGGAAGAAAAACAACATGAAAAGACAAGACTTGGAGTAGCATATGCAGGCAGGCAGTCTGTGACATCTCTCACCTCTCAAATCTCCAGGGTCTGTTGAATCTGCGTTTATTTTTCCTGCAGCTGTCCACTCACTAGAGAGTTGCCCTTCCAAGAGAGAGAAAAACCAGTCTTTCAGACTCACTAGAATTGCTGTCCTCAGGATTTTTAATGATTTTTTGTTTTTCTTAATTGCTAAACTGCTTAAAAGAGAGGAAACTCAAGTTTACTTCAAGCTGAAATGAGGAAAAAACTTACATGTTTTAGAAAATATTTTAAAAATATGCTAATATGAATAAAAACAAATCCTCATATGTTGTGACTTTGCATTATTTTTTTCTGTGTTTTCAGTGTAAAACCTCAATTTATGTTTCAAAATTACACACATCTAAATCACTGGCAAATATTATTCTGTACCATTATGCTATTTTTATCCAGCCTTTATTTTAATTTCTATATCTTATTAATATACTCTCCTTAAAATTAAATAATAGACTTTTATTAAAATATTTGAGTGTCACAGGTTGATTTTTCTATTTGAACTTGAAACAGTACAAATATAAAATAACTCATTTTTCTCAGCTTTCTGAAAATGTATGAGGTTGGGCCATTATTTTAAGCACAAAGAGACTTTGAATAAGCTAAGAATTATATGATCTAATTTCTATTTATGAAATATCACCATGCTGTTGCAAAAATACTCTGCAAGGGGACAAGAGTGGCAAATGGAAATCAGTTTGGATACTATTACATATAAGTTGTAGATGCTTTTGGATTGGACTGGTGAGATAGCAGTGGTGACAGTGGATATGTATATGTGGATGCCATTTAAGATGAGATTTAGTTGTGTTCTTGATATGATATAAGGTTAGATAACAGGATTTGCTAAAGCTCCTTTGCAGGGTGTAGTAAGAGAATGGTCAGGATTGGCTTTCAGGCTTATAGTCTGAGCCATTTGGAGATTTTGGTATTTCCATTTATTGAGCTCAGAGCAGAGGACAGATAGGAAAGGAGGAAGAATATGTGCAGAACCAGTTACTCTATTTTGTCCACATTATATCAGAACTTCCCATTAGACATCCCAAGTAAACAGTAAGATGTGAGTCTTGTACTCAAAAGAGGTACTGAATCATAGACATAAATTTGATTCATCAGTATATAAATGAACTTTAAAGGCACAGGAAGGAATGAAATCTCTTAAAAAAAAGACATAGAGAAAAGAAGAGAGCTAAACACTTAAAGACTGTTCTTCAGGGCTTTAAACTTCATAGCTCCAGCAGAGAAGGATCCAGAAAAAGAGACCAAGGGGAAATGGACTGTGAAGTAAGAAGTCAGGAGACTTTAGTGTCCTAGAGGTTAGGTTAAAGAAAAACAAGATGGAGGGAAGACCAATTGTGATAAGAATGAGGATTGAAAACTGAATATGAAATATGGCAAGATGGAAGCTACTCTTGACTTGGCAGGCAGTGATTTTGGTGGACAAATAGTAAAGAAAGCTTTATTAAAGGCTGTGAGGGGAGGAATCAAAGACAGTAAAGCAACTGCTTCAAGGACGGTTGCTATGAGAAGCAGAGAAATAGAGCTACAGCAAAGGAAACAGGCTAGTCTAGGGCTTGTGTTTATATGCTTTGTTGAGTGCAGATATTAGAGCGTATTTGTATGCCAATGGGAACCGGCTACTGAGAGGGAGAAACTCACTGATGTAAGACTATTGTAAGTTCTTCAGCAGCTGAGAGAAGATAAGATCCAGTGCTGAAGTGAAGGATTTGACCTTACATAGAACAGGGACAATGCATCCACTGCGAGGAGAAAATGTTAGCTGACAGGTATACATGCAGGCAATCTGGTAGATCTGGGGGTGAGACAATAAATTCTCTTTTAATTGCTTCAGTAAAATAAGAGGCATGAGTCATCAATTTGATTAGTAAAGGGGTAAGGAGTCAGGTTTTTCGAAAAAAGGGGAAAATGTATGTGAATGGAGTGACCCAGGGAAATGGACTTACCATTGATTTTCTAATAATAGTAATACAGGTATGCTGAGCCATCAGCATGGGTGAAAAGGGTGACTGATGACCTCCGGAACTTACAGATGCCTGCTAGTTAAGGCTTAACAGCAGTGCTGTAAGCCAACACCCATCTGCCTGTAACCGTTACTGATTTAACACTGTGCTCTTTTGCACCAATTAAGCAAATGAGACTCAGAGAACTGACTACTTACTGAATAAGCTTTTTTAGCATCAATTTTCTGTGTTCATTCTTTGCATCCGAGATTTTAAGTCATGTTTGTTTTTAAACAAGTTGCTAGTAATTAAACAGCAAATTTAAAGTGTCCTGACATAGATACAAATTAGAAATTGGGACAACATATTATGTGCAAAGATGCGTTATATATATGTATATACACACATATATCTGGAAAAATATATATATAGAAATACATATATAGGGAAAATATATATAGAGAAAATATATATATAGGCAAAATATCTGTAGCAACCTAAATATCCAACACTAAGAGAATATTTTAATGTTATGAATTACTTATATGTAGCTTATTTTACCATCTTCTCAAAATCAGAGAAATAATAATTCTAAAGCTATAATAATAAATATATCCTGTAGGAAAGCATTTAACACAACAACATGCAAGGCATCCTCTGAAAAGACTTCTGCTGGGTCCTCCCTGCTTCTGTGTGCCATACAGCCTCTTCTCCAGCCTGCTCCCTTCTCCTGTTCCTCAACCCTCCAGGCATATTTTTGTCTCAGTTTCTTATCCCATGGCATTCGCTCTGCCCAGAGCCTTGTTCCTCAGACTTTCTCATGGCTCACAGCTCCTTCTCTTCATAGACCGCCAGTTAAAGGCCACTTCTTCAGAAGGATCTTAAACTATTTTGCCTAAACCGACTCCTGCTTTTCTCACACGGTTCCCTGTCTCCTAGTCATAGCGCTTGCCCTGCGTGCGTGCGTGCTAAGTCGCTTCGGTCGTGTCCAACTCTTTGTGACCCTAAGGACAGTAGCCCACCAGTTTCCTCTGTCCATGAGATTCTCCAGGCAAGAATACGGAAGTGGGTTGCCGTGCCCTCCTCCGGGGGATCTTCCTGATCCAGGGATTGAATCCACATCTCCTGTGGCTCCTGCATTCCAGGCAGATTCTTTATCACTGAGCCACTTGGGAAGCCCAGCACTTATTATAACCTGGCATTATGTCTTACACTTATTTGTTGACTTGTGTAATGTCTAAATCTTCTGTGACACCCGAGTATTCTAAGCACTGAGAATAGAGCCTGTAGGTAACTTCTTATATGCTTGTTGCATAAACAGGTTAACGAATGAATTAATTATAGGGTTTAATTACATGAATAGTTCATTAACATGAACTAGTGAAGCAGTGCATTTTAATAAACTAAACTATGTAGAGATCTACTTTGAGATGTAGAGATCTACTTTGAGATCTACTTGTGCTCATATCTAAAGATTTCATTTCATTTAGGTATCAGTAACTAACCAAAAAGTATCAGCACAGACTCTACTACATAGCAGAGGAAGAATCAAGCCGGAAAAAATACTGAGGGAGAAAAGATGAAAATTGGAAAAGTTGCTCCTCATTCATACAGAGTAATGATATGCACTTTTAACTTGTATCAGTTCATGAGAAGATGTGGTTGATAACCATCATCTTCCCTAGGAAGTGAAAAGGATATAGAATTTAGAAAGAAAAAGACATTTTCTAAGTGAAGAAGCAGAGAAATTTCTGGTCAGAGTAAACACCTCTTTTCACAGAATATGACTGGCAGACCCCATCAAGAACCTGATGACTCAAAAACTCTAACCTGTGACTGACTTGCATTTTATCTAGAGCTTAATCTCTAGGTTAAGCCTTTGCTTTCAGTTCAGATATAGACCCCTGAATGACATAATATCTGAGGCTGCTTATACTGCAGTATGGATGTAGAGTGTAAGAGAACATTCTGATTGTAGGTAGCAGAGAAGGGCATAGGAACAAACAAACATTTTTGTGATTTGAAGTGTTTATGTAGGGAGGAACCTGTAGAGGAACTGAGATTTCAGGGACCCCTAGTTGGAGACATAATGCTACTTTAAAAGAAAAAAGTTACAAATTCACAACTCTGACTAAAATTGGCCCTGCTAAATCACAAATCATATGCCATATCCACTTCCATTTAGCCACATGCACACATGCAAAGCCATACAAAATGGTTTCTGTTTATCCAAGTGTGATTAAATGTGATTTGGAAAATGGTTGCAATACACGTGAGTCAACAACTTTTACAGTAAAGAACACAAGTTGTTTTTGAACCATTGTTTATCTTCTGGTTTGAATAATGCAAAATATTTTATATTTAAAAAAGGGTGGGGCAAATGCTAAGCTCATAGCATGAAATATATTAGTACATTTAAATATTAAATATCTTCTGACAAGAATTAGCCCTGAATGTATACACTATATATTTCCTTAAAACATATTTAATTTGCTCCATATTTTCAAATTTAAGTTTTCTCTCTTTATTAAATCAGAGAACATGACAGGTATAAATGTTCTTATGTCAGTGCCTTTGTTTAAATTTATACCACATTTAAAACCCTTCCTCAAAACCAACTCCAACCTTTCCAAGGTAATACCAGGCAAATAATGAGATGCTTCTTAGAACCATGCTTTTTTAAAAATTATTTTTCTAATATTGTTAAGTATAATTTATCTTACTTTGATTTTTAGTCTTTCATGGGAAAATGACATAAAAATCTATGCTATTAATGATTGGTTTTATCCAGAGGTATTCTAATTTGTAAAAGAAGAGATTTGCCCTTAGAATGGATCTATTGGTTAAATTTGACCATGCTTCCCTACAAATTAACTTCTTGATCGACAAATTGTTCTCTGTGAAGGAACTTGGGTATTGTCAGCACTGTTGATGGATGTTTGCTAAACAGCATTATAATATGTCATTCATTTAATATGTGTTTTGGTTACAAATGAGCTTTCCTGATCTATGTAGCCAGCAAAATGGTGCTTTAGCAAGAAATTTAATGTCAAGTCTTACAGATGGAAAAATCACTGAAAACAGATTTCATTCAATGTCAGTTCAGTCTTTGAAATTAGATAGTTCGAAACAATATTTTGAAAATCTTCAGATCTTGCCATTTATCAACATTATATCATTAAAATCCTTCCTTTCTTCTTTCTCGAGAATCCTTCCTGTTTTTAAACAAATATTTGTGAGCATCAATTATGTGCCCTAGACCCAAGGGTGAGGGCAGTGGGCAAGTGAGACCCAGGTCATCAGCTCATATTTCCTTAAGTCTAGCTGAGAAGATGGGTAATTAAAATGTAATTGTAATGATATATGATGAGTATAATGACAAGCATGTACAAGCTAGAAATGACTTCAGGACCTCACTGAAGTTCAGGGAAAGACTCATATCTCTTTCCACAAGACTCCAGTCTCTTTTCTTTTATGTATTTGGCCTCTCGGTGCCGTCTGGAATCTCAACAGAGAAGAACGAGGCTTAGCTGAACCCTGCCACACTTGTCAACTACTCAGGGATCTGAATGATCTGAATCCCAGAAGCAAATGAAATTTTTAATTTTTTTGGACATCGCCAATCACTGTAAGTTATACTCTTTAAAGGCACCCAGCTGGCCAGGCACAGCAGGATCATTTTTTAGTTCATAACTGAAGCTGCTTGCACCAGCACAGACATCTTCCTCAACGTTGGAGATGGAAATAGTGAGGCAGCTGTGCAGCCCAGGGGATTGGAGTTCCATTCAGTTAAAAACGAGGCCATCATGCTTGTCCAACCAGGGGTAGGAAGGTAAGGCTGCTCATAGGACTAAAAGGGCTTGGAAAGTCCTTTCCTGGACAATGTGAAACTCTGAGTGAACCAGGCTACAGATGAGTCAACTCTGACTTTTCACAAGCTGCAGAGCAGGAATGCTTTACCCATCTAGAAGGATTACATCCCCATCCCCATCCAGGTCAATTCTGGGGTGTAATGGAAAAGCTGAAGCCTCTCATCTAGCTCCCAGCATGATGCTGGAGTAGACATGCAGATTCTACAGGGAAAGCAGCATCTCAGTTGTGAAACTGTTAGTTGCTCAGTTGTGTCCGACTCTTTGCCACCTCATTGACTGTAACCCACCAGGCTTGTCTGTCCATGGAATTCTCAAGGCAAGGATCCTGGAGTGGCTTGCCATTTCCTTCTCCAGGGTATCTTCTCAATCCAGGGATTGAACCCAGGTCTCCTGCATTGCACACAGATTCTTAATCATCTGCGCCACTGGGGCAGTTGCACTTAGAGCAAATTCCTGATGCTCCAATAGGCCTAAGACCCAAACAGTATAGCATTTATCAAACATCTTTCTTTTTGCTAGTGGAGGCTGAACTCAGGAGGTATAGATCTCTTCACCTTTGACACTCAGATCGTCTTCCCCTCCTCTTCCTTTTTTCTCCCTGTTTCACTCTGTGTTCTCTCTTTCCAGCCTCATAGAATTTTATGTCAATGGCCCTGTGCCCATCACTGGTCACTGGGCCTGGGCTGGACTCACGCTGGTCTTCCCTGCCAGGCCTCCTGTCATGGTATCTCTGGGGTCTAGGAATAGGACCCTGGCATATTAGTGCTCTCCTCTGAACCTCAAGAGAGCTGACCCTTTCAGGCTCCATGTTATCTGTCTGCTCTCTAAGTTAAGCCAATAGGACTCTCAAGATGAGGGCTTCCCTGGTGGCTCAGTGGTAAAGAATCTGCTTGCCAGTGCAGGAGATGTGGGTTCCACCCATGGTCAGGAAGGTCCCCTGGAGAAGGCAATGGCACCCCGCTCCAGTACTCTTGCCTGGAAAATCCCATGGATGGAGGAGCCTGGTAGGCTGCAGTCCACGGGGTCGCTAGGAGTCAGACACGACTGAGCGATTTCCCTTTCCCCTAAGATTGCTGGAAAATAGGCAAAAAGAAATAAGAATCCAGGTATTTCTTTTCCTCTTCCTGAGTGCCAGAGATTCCAGCCATGACCACATCGCCTCTGTGTCCTGCTGATGGTATTTGCTGCAGATCTAGATTCTAACAAGGGCCCCCAGTCGGGACGCCATCCGTACTGCCTGGCTTCTCTGTCTCCACCCTAAGATTGGGGGTAGCTTGCTGCTGCTACTGCTGGTTTTGCTTTGCTTTGGTATTTGCCACTCAGCTTCTCCTTTCTGTCATCATGTATGTGATCAATTCCCTGCTTCATAAATTCAGTTTCCCAAAATCTTAAAGTGCTTTCTTGTTTTATGATTGAACTCTAACTTGTACGGGTTTTATACGCAGTAAAGATTATGTCACAGCAGTTCAATGTAGGGGAAAGGCAGGATATTACTTGTAGCCTTGGGAGAAATCTAGGAATACAGAAGCTTAGCTCTGATTGAAGAATCAGTACGGTACTTGATTATGATTTCTATCATGAGAAAAGACTTCTAAGAGAAGAAAGCATATCAGATGTCTTTTTGAAAAAGTCATCAAGAAATCCAGTGTTAGAGCTACAATGTCATTTGCACATCAGGAAAAACTTTATGAAAGGAACCTGGCTTATCTTTGTGAAATATTGTTGGTTGTTGCCCCATTATCATGTAAAATTCAATGTCCCCTCTTACAGTAATTTTTCTGTTAACCTGACTTTTAAAGAAAAAAAAAAACAAAAATTTGAGGATAAAAATGCCCCAGTTTCCACTAAGCCTACCAAGAGGAAGAGTGGAGGATGAGTTACTGGAGAGGAGAGAAAATTTTGATCTTCAATTGATATATCTTTTGAAACTTTTTAAAATAGATTTTTACTACTTGCAATTACTACTTTTCTAACAAAATTGTAAGAAAGAAACCCTGAGAAATTGGCTGCATTGCTGGGAGATTAATATAAGGATGAACAGAAACCAGAGGCAGCTACTGCAGCCTCCTGTGTCCCAGTGGCTCAGGGATGCAGCAGATATATAGCTTCGTCTCCTCTGTGAGGACCTTCCTACTCTGTGTTCAGGGTTTCTCTGTGGCTCAGTGGTAAAGAACCTGCCTGCCAATGCAGGAGACGCAGATTTGATCCCTGGGCCTAGAAGATCCCCCGGAGAAGGAAATGGCAACCCACTCCAGTATTATTGTTTGGGAAATCCCATGCACAGAGGAGCCTGGCGGGCTGCAGTCCATCGGGGGCAAGAGTCAGACACGACCTAGTGACTAAACCACCACCACCACCACCACTGCCATGCAACGTATTTATAGCTATAATATGAGAGCGCTTTCAGCCAGATGATGATATATTCCCCAGGGGCTACATTTCCTCTCCCCCTTCCTTACATATACATGTGACTGTATAGAAAGTTTACACTAATGGAATACAAGCAGAAATAATGTGTGTTATTTCATGGAAGTGAACTTTTTTTAAAAGAATCAATTATGATGAAACAAGGTACTCAAAACTGGTGCACTGGGACAACCCTGAGGGATGGGATGGGGAGGGAGGGGGAGTTCAGGATGGGGGACACATGTACACCCATGGCTGATTCACGTCAGTGTATGGCAGGAACCCCACAGTATTGTAGAGTAGCCTCCAATTAAAATAAATTAAGTAATTTTAAAAAAGAAAGAAATATGCTATCTACCTCCTTTCTTCTACTGTCTGAATGTGGACAAAATGATGAGCTCTTTGTGAGAACAATGAGGCCCCAAGCTAGGATCCTGGTTCTTTGAATCACTATATGGGACAGTGGTGCATTAAGTATCATTTGGGGGTTTCAGAGACCCTTTTAAGAGGTCTGTGAACTAAAAATTATTTTCACAATAACACTGAAGAAAATATAAGTGATGTTAGTAAATGTGACTTTTTGATATTGTATAATGATGTAAGTTAACATTTGGGAGATCCATGTAAGTCAGCAAACCAGTAATTTTCAAGTGACCCACACAAGATGTTACAGATATAAGGGTAAAAGATCCACTCAGTGTGTAAGACATGCTGATGCATTTTAATACAAAAAAAGTATGAATGATCATTAATATGGCCCAGATGCCACAATGCATCTAAACTAGCAAACGACCGCTTGTCGAGTTTGGATATAGTACCAAGAAGAATATCCACTTTCATTTGAAATATTCACAAACATCTGAAAGGGCTGTGACATTGTGCTTCCCTTTGTTTAGTGCATTTCATTGTGAGGCTATGTTCTTTTAAGATAATTACAACCAAAGCAACATGTCACAAAAGATTAAATAAAAAAGTACATGAAGTCCAACTGTCTTCTGTGAAGCCAGACATTAAAGAGAGTCACAAACATGGAAAACAGTGTCACTCTCCTGACTAAATTTTTGTTTGGGAAAGGAGTCTAAACAAGTTTTCAGATAAAAAGAAAATAATTGAGAACCTCTGTTGTGGAAGAAACCCACTTGCAGATCAGGAAATATTAAAGGTACAAGAAATAAACTCATAACGTCTGTGTGTTACATCACTTAACTGTATTCTAACTAAAGCATACCTTTGCATACTCTTGGGATCCTTGACTCACATCTGCATTTAACTGAACTTTTCTGTATCAGCAGGTTGATACAGACTTGAATAGCTTCGTGTCTACCATTAAGGAGAATATGTTGATGCTTGCTGAATAATAAAAATCAATCAGATAGAAAAAGTCTTGATAACTTTTAAAAATGCTAAATGCTTGTGTTCTTTAGGGACAAAAAAAATTTAATTTCCACTTAATGCTGGTAAGGAATCTTCATTTGTAAATGTTATTTTTAAGTTAGACATGAGCATTTGTGTCTTTTACTATTTCCATTATTCTATTCCAAGCTTCTCAGTGCTTTAGTATGAACACACATATTTTGTGCCCCTAACTGTAAGGTAATGAACATTATGTCTTTTCTATGTTTTCAAACACAACAAATTAACTGATCACTTTATTTATAGTAATAAACAATGGCATTAAAATGGTGCATTTACCTTCAAAGGTGTCTTAGACTGTAGATAGTTTTTAGGAGCAGCATTTCCTTGTCAGATTTATGATTGAGGTAACGCAGCTACTTAATTGGAGAAGGCAATGGCACCCTACTCCAGTACTCTTGGCCTGGAAAATCCCATGAGTGGAGGAGCCTGGTGGGCTGCAGTCTATGGGGTCACCAAGTCAGATACTACTGAGCGACTTCCCTTTCACTTTTCACTTTCATGCATTGGAGAAGGAAATGGAAACCCACTCCAATGTTCTTGTCTGGAGAATCCCAGGGACGGGGGAGCCTGGTGGGCTGCCATCTATGGGGTCGCACAGAGTCAGACACGACTGAAGCGACACAGCAGCAGCAGCTACTTAATTTTACTTGCATTCATATTAAAAGGTATAAGACAAATGCTTTACTGTAATCCTATATGCAATCAATATATTATTTAAAAGACTCCTGGCTGTGAGAAGAAGAAAGTGCAGTTTATATTGTTTATATCCTTGATGGATGCTTCCTCTGTAAGAGGAAAAAAGGGAAAAATTAATTTATGGGCAATCTATATTTTATTCGTTTTCTAACTTTTCTCTTTTTATCAGTTGTAACTGAAATCATCAGCAGACAGGCACCTAGCCACATTGAAACAAATGTGGGCTAAAACTCTGCTGTGTCTGAAGGGCCAGCCCCATTCTGGTACAGTTCTGGATAATGTGCTCATAGCTTGGAAGATTTATCTTGAGAATATGCCCTGATAGGTCTTTTCAAATCTGCTCAAGCTACACAATATTGAGGTAGTTCAAGTCATAAGATTCTCTGTCAGAAGCTCATTGTTAGTATCAGAGAATATCAAGCAGGCAGTTTCCTGGAGTTATGAGGTTTCTCTGTCTTCAACTACACCCCACAAACAGAGTAAATAAATAATGCCTTAATATCTATTGTTGTTCAGTAGCTACGTTACATCCTACTCTTTGTGACTCCATGCACTGCAGCACACCAGGCCTCCATGTCCCTCACTATCTCCTAGAATTTGCCCAAGTTCATGTCCTTTGAGTTGGTGATATTATCCAACCATCTCATCCTCTGCCACACTCTTCTCCTTTTGCCTTCAGTCTTTCCCAGGATCAGGCTCTTTTCCAATCAGTTGGTTCTTCACAATAGGCAGCAAACAAATTAGAGCTTCAGCATCAGTCTTTCCAACGAGTATTCAGGGTTGAATTCCTTTAGGATGACTGGTTTGATCTCCTTGCTGTCCAAGAGACTCTCGAGTCTTCTCCAATGTCACAGTTTGAAAACATCAATTCTTTCACGCTCAGCCCTTCTTATGATCCAACTCTCACATCCATGCATGACTAAAGAGACTACAACTTGCTCTATAATGAGAGCAACACTTACTTCCCATTACAAGTTTTGCGTTTCTTTGCTTAAATTTGCATTGCCAACTAGAGTTTATTTGGGGCAATAACTTTAATCATTGTGAGAGAGAAAAAAGCAGGCAACAAAATTATGTTAAATCCGTTGCTTATGATATTGATATAGTGAATGGTTTTTCTGGCATGTGCCCAGAAATATCCTAAAGGCTTAGATATTTTACAATTCATTAGCCCTCATCACAGTTAATGAGGTACAAATGCTTTTTTCTCCTTTTACTGATGGAGTCTCGTCTTCAGCACCCGAGTCTGCTGTTCCCCAGTAATGTCACCATTGGAGCCGGAAACTGATTAATCCACCATGACTCCGCCCCCAAGCTCCCTTTCCCTTCACAGTCACCTAGTCATGCAAATGTTGCCTTCTTCACATCACGTCTAGATCTGACATCCATCCCATGGATGTGCTGGCTGCCGTAAATCACGCCCTCTTGACTGCCCCAGAGATCAACTTTCCCAGATCGTCTTTTCTGGAGGTTTGCCTCACTCTCTCCAATGCACATTGGACTCTGGCAGATAAGGTCGTTTACCTGCTTGAAACACTTCCGTGGCTCCCTGTCAGCTACGGAATAAAGCCAAGCTCCCCAGCATGGCACGCAGGCCGTCCATAGCTTGATCTCTGCCTGTCTCTTTTATCCCTCCCCATCCTTCCCTACCTCGTGCAGCGCCTTGTCCTCACTTTCCTGTCGCACTGGAGGCATGAGCATCCTCTGTCACCCTGCAAGTGCTGTTCCCTCTGTCTTCAGGGCCCCTTCATCCTTACCTCTCTTGGCTAAACTCTACTTAACTACTCATTTGCCTGCAGTGTCAGTTTCCAGGAGAGTTAATCTGATTATTTCCTCTGTGTGTCCGCTCCTCTCCACTTCTGCACTTATCATATATTTCCCTCTCTCCATTATTTTGTTGACATCACTCTGTCTTCTATGCATGGACTTGCATGAGAAGCTTGGACTAGCAGCTGATGTTTTTGTTTTTTTTTTCTTTAGTTGGTCATTTATTTATTTATGTGTAATGGAATATAGTTGTTTTACAATGTTGTGTTAGTTTCTGCTGTTCAGCAAAGTGAATTAGTCTTATGTATACATATATCCCATCCCTCTGGAACCTCCCTCCCACCACTCACTTTCCCAAGGCTTTAAATTGTGGACATCTGTGCATGTGTTCAGTCATGTCCGACTCTTTGCAACCCCATGGACTGTGGCCTGCCAGGCTCTTCTCTCCATGGGATTTACCAGATAAGAGTACTGGAGTGGGTTGCCATTTCCTTCTCCAGGGGATCTTCCCTACCCAGGTGTTGAACTCACATCTTTTATGTCTCCTGCATTGGCAGGTGGACTCTACTAACTGCACCATCTGGGAAGCTTAAAGTATGGCCCTTCTCCTTACTATCTGACTGACCTTAGGTAATTCTATTTCTCTAACTCTAGTCTCTCCATTAGTAAAATAAAAATATTCATCATACTAACTTCAGAAAGTTTATGTAAATCTGGGAGTGAAATGGGAGAAGGGAATGGCAACCCACTCCAGTATTCTTCCCTGGAGACTTCCATGGACAGAGGAGCCTGTCAGGGCTATAGTCCATGGGGTCACAAAGGGTAGAACATGACTGAGCCACACACACACAATTCTTAGCTGTGGGCTCATGCCATAAGAATATTCAATAAACACAAAATATCAGTATTAGCTATTCTCTGAGAATGTAATAGAAATACTTTGATCCCAGTGAGTTTTCTTCATGGTACTTATTCTCTGAAATTGTCTCTCTCTCTCTCTATATATATATAATATTTGTCTCCCCAGACATAGAAACTAAAATTCATGGAGTAGTGAACTTGCTAAACTATAAACTTGTGCACTGGTGTAACCTTATCACCTTGCATGCCATGGGCAGTCGATATATTTCATTTGAGTAAGTGAAAAACAAAGTATACCACAGCAGCAACCTAAAAGAGCTGACCTGAGCAGGGCATTAAGAAGTTCACATTGTATTATATTATAGACATATTCAAATATTGCACGGTGATTCTGGATCATCTTCACCAAGAATAAATGCTGCTGTGTAAGACTATATAAGATTGTATTGCTAATTTGATCTCACTTGATTAAATTATGCGCCTCTCTATCAGGTACAATCAATAGTCCATTTTAATCACAAAATCTACTGAGATGAATGAGGGCACCATTTGCTTATGATACATAATTTCTTAAAGTGGTTGACTCCTTTACTCACTTTTTAAGCTCCTTTTAACTTGATTTCTGACTATAAACCATTGATGTTACTGAATGACCAAGACATTAATTCGACTTTTGCTGACTGTTTAAAAATAACATCCCTGAAATTGTAAAGATAGCATCCAAAGAAAACAGTTTCTGTATAAAATAATGTCATGGTGTCAAATATCTGGCCAAGTGACACTTCTATCACAAGTGGAAAAGGCCCCACACCCAAATATATACTCCTGCTGCCAGTTACAAGGTGTAAAATTGTCCACTGGGCATTTCTTAAAGGTCGGCTATAGGACAAGGCCACCAGCAAGACTGAGCATATCGGATAGACCAGGCGCTTTGAGAAGCTGTGAAAGCAGGAACAGGAGGCCCTGAGCCACTGACAGCCTTCCCCAATTCCTTGAGGCAGGGTAGTGACCTGCTGGAAGCCTTCCTCCCTCTAATGTTGCTCTGTACCCAAGCAGCCAGTCTCGGTCTCCACCATGCAGGATTATGCCACTCCTAGATCTTCTTAAATATGAAGATTCCCAGGGTCTTGGCTGAACGCACTGAATCGATATCTCCGAAACTACAGGGTTGAATTTTTAATTCTCTGTACCTAAAGTGGTCATAAATCCTTGCTTGCCCGGATCACTCCTCACCTTCCCTTGTTATTCTGTTAATACTATACTTCACTACAAAAATGACCTGGTTTGGATCAAAAATTATAAGTTCACAGCATCTACAGATCAAGAATTCCTAGCAACTCCTGCTTTGCATATATGTGCTCTATATTTATGGAGCTCTTGCTAAAAACCTCCTTTGATATATATATATATATATATATATATATACACATACATGTAAAATATATGTGTGTATATATAAAATATACATGTATGTGTGTGCACATGCATGCATGTACACATACATACACAATTTTCAAACTCCAGTTTCACAGTAGAGATACCATAAGCAAGCAGTGCTATATTTTGGGGTCCTCAGTTCAGTTCAGTCTCTCAGTCGTGTCCGACTCTTTGCGATCCCATGGACTGCAGCATGCCAGGCCTCCCTGTCCATCGAAAACTTCCAGAGTTTACTCAAACTCATGTCCATTGAGTCGGTGATGCCATCCAACCGTCTCATCCTGTGTTGTCCCCTTCTGCTCCTGCCTTCAATCTTTCCCAGCATCAGGGTTTTATTCTAATGAGTCAGTTCTTCTGGGTCCTCACTATTCTATAAAATGAAGTTTGAGTCTAATTAAATTATTCAGTCACTGTGATTCTTGTACTTCAAAATGGATAGCCCCAGCCCCTAGTCATTTAAACAAGGCATCCGACCCAAAGACTTAGAGTATGCTGGTGTCTGGCTGATTACTTCTCCTCTTGTTTAACCATTGCATCGTGTTCAGTAATGGCAAGCATTCAGTGAGGCTTGAAATCACAAAATAGACTCCACAAAAACCAAGCTATATCAACAACAAAGTTCTAGCCTAACATTTGTGGACAGCCCTGTGGTATCAAAATTGGATTTTTCTCACACCCAGAGTGCCAACGAATAAATCTATAGGCTGATAGCTTAATCTATATAAAATTGGAATAAGAACACATTTCTCACCTTTCAAAGACCAGTTAATTAGTTTCTTAATTTTAAGACTTTAGAAAAAGCCCAAATAAACTGTGCTTTACCTCTGCATCTCTAACCTAAGCCCAGTTTAAGACCTAATTGGTGGTTAATAAATAAATAGTAGCTGAATTAAATTGAATAAATTAATATACAAATAAAAGAGCACCTCTAAATCAGTAGCTCTCAAACAGGGGCACTTTTGCCTCTCAGGGACATTTGGTAATGTCTGGAGACATTTGGGCTGTCATATTAGGGGGAGACACTACTCGCATCTAGTGAGTGAGGAGTTCTAGGATGCTGCTAAATACCTCATTATGTGCAGAAAAGCCCCTAACAACTCACAAACAAGATATCAACAGGGCCAAAGTTGGGATATCTTACTTGAGGTCATTACTTTAGATCTAGAATACTTCCAGTTTTTTGAAACCTTAATCATCAGTTTTATACACCTATTTTCCTTCTCTAAAGCAGAACCCCAAACGACTTACCCTCTTATTATTATTGTATATATATATATATATATATATATATATACACATACATGTAAAATATATGTGTGTATATATAAAATATACATGTATGTGTGTGCACATGCATGCATGTACACATACATACACAATTTTCAAACTCCAGTTTCACAGTAGAGATACCATAAGCAAGCAGTGCTATATTTTGGGGTCCTCAGTTCAGTTCAGTCTCTCAGTCGTGTCTGACTCTTTGCGATCCCATGGACTGCAGCATGCCAGGCCTCCCTGTCCATCGAAAACTTCCAGAGTTTACTCAAACTCATGTCCATTGAGTCGGTGATGCCATCCAACCGTCTCATCCTGTGTTGTCCCCTTCTGCTCCTGCCTTCAATCTTTCCCAGCATCAGGGTTTTATTCTAATGAGTCAGTTCTTCTGGGTCCTCACTATTCTATAAAATGAAGTTTGAGTCTAATTAAATTATTCAGTCACTGTGATTCTTGTACTTCAAAATGGATAGCCCCAGCCCCTAGTCATTTAAACAAGGCATCCGACCCAAAGACTTAGAGTATGCTGGTGTCTGGCTGATTACTTCTCCTCTTGTTTAACCATTGCATCGTGTTCAGTAATGGCAAGCATTCAGTGAAGCTTGAAATCACAAAATAGACTCCACAAAAACCAAGCTATATCAACAACAAAGTTCTAGCCTAACATTTGTGGACAGCCCTGTGGTATCAAAATTGGATTTTTCTCACACCCAGAGTGCCAACGAATAAATCTATAGGCTGATAGCTTAATCTATATAAAATTGGAATAAGACACATTTCTCACCTTTCAAAGACCAGTTAATTAGTTTCTTAATTTTAAGACTTTAGAAAAAGCCCAAATAAACTGTGCTTTACCTCTGCATCTCTAACCTAAGCCCAGTTTAAGACCTAATTGGTGGTTAATAAATAAATAGTAGCTGAATTAAATTGAATAAATTAATATACAAATAAAAGAGCACCTCTAAATCAGTAGCTCTCAAACAGGGGCACTTTTGCCTCTCAGGGACATTTGGTAATGTCTGGAGACATTTGGGCTGTCATATTAGGGGGAGACACTACTCGCATCTAGTGAGTGAGGAGTTCTAGGATGCTACTAAATACCTCATTATGTGCAGAAAAGCCCCTAACAACTCACAAACAAGATATCAACAGGGCCAAAGTTGGGATATCTTACTTGAGGTCATTACTTTAGATCTAGAATACTTCCAGTTTTTTGAAACCTTAATCATCAGTTTTATACACCTATTTTCCTTCTCTAAAGCAGAACCCCAAACGACTTACCCTCTTATTATTATTGGATAAAGCCCAGTTTTCTTGACTTTTTATCAGAATACTGTAAAATTTTATTAAACCCCACCTACCCTGGTGGGTCAGATGGTAAAGGATCTGCCTGCAGTAAAGATCCCCTGGAGAAGAGAATGGATACCCACCCCAGTATTCTTACCTGGAGAATTATATGGACAGAGGAGCCTGGCAAGCAACAGTCCATGGAGGTTGCAAAGAGTCAGACATGATTGAGTGACTAACATTTTCACTTTCACTTTTTTACCTGCTCTTATTTCCATTATTAGTCTTCAACTAGAACTGTCCATAATGGTCATACTCACCCGAAAACCCTATTAAAACACACATTGCTGAGGCTCTTCTCTAAAGACTTTGACTTAGCAGTCTGGGGTAGGACCTAAGAATTTGCATTTCTAAGGTATTTCCTGTTGTGTGATGCTTCTGGTCCAGGTACCACACTTTGAAAAAACTGATCTACAGCAAGATGATACACTTCTTCACAAATTCCCAAATAACTGTGCTCTTCATTTCTCTAGTTATTTTTAATAAAGACCGTCTGTTTCCCTTATAAATACAATCAATCTTCATTATTAGTAGATTCCATATTTTCAAATTTGCCCACTCACTAAAATTTCTTTAGAACCCTTGAATCAATACTCATGTGCTTTCATAGTTATTCATGGATGTATGCAGCGCAGTGAAAAATTTGAGTCCCAAATGTACATGTTCTTAGCTGAGGTTGAACAAGATATGTTCTGTCTTTTGCTTCTCATACTGTAAGTAACTGTCCTTTTCACAGCCCTATTTTTCTGCATTTGGGTATGTTTGTTGGTGATTTTGCGAGCTAAGATGCCCCCTAAATAGTGCTGAAGTGCTGAGAAGTGTTCCTAAGTACGTGAACACTGTGTTGTGCCTTATAGAGAAAATGCATATATTAGATAAGCTTCCTTCGGACATGAACTATAGTGCTGTGGAATTTGAGTTCAAATGTTCATGAACAAAAATAAATTATTGAATAAGATTATTTTAAACAGAAACAAGATTGTGTATTGATAGTTAGTGAAAATGTTCTGAGCAGAGGCTCACAGGAACCTACCCTTGTTTTTCCCGTAAGAACAATGATTCAGTATTCACTGTGTTTGCAGTGACCTTACAGAGCATAACCACTGCAGGTAGCATAATTCTACTGTAAACAAGTCTTTTTCACCCACCTTTTCTATTACTTTTCCACTCTGCTGTATACAGAAATCTTCCTTTCTTTATATTTAAAAAGTTCTTCCATTTTATGAGACTCTTTAAGCAAAGAGTCTCCCTGCAGCAATGCTGTTACTTTGCACTTTATATTCATTTAGTTTCTTCTTTGTTAAGCATAGTGCTAGGTACCTAATGGGTGTTTACTAAATATTACTAAATAAATGAGCTCAAATGTTAATGTGTTGTCTCTGTAGAGGGACGTTATAATGTTAGCTTGGATTAGTTTGCTTATTCCCTTAAACCTAATAAAACGCTGAGGAAAAAGACCACCTCACAAGCAGTGTTAAAAAAGGATAAGTTACAGAATTTTCTCCCTTTGGCATTTTGTCAAAATCATTAAATCCTATCTATCTATCTATCTATCTATCTATATACACACACTTTTTTTTTGCTTTCTTGTTTCTCTCCCTCCCCCCTTTCTCCTTCCCTGCCTTCTTCTCTCTCCTTTCTTTATGGGTTGGAAACAATTATATGGTCCAAGTGAACTGTATTCTTGCCTCAGTGAACCTTACTGGCATGTGAGAAAAAGGGGGAAGATCAACCTGACAGTAATTGTCAAATAGTGTATTCATTTTCCTCCCCTGTGCATTTCTGGATCTAGAGTCTGTTGGAGCTGAACTTTTGGCCTCAGGGTAGAACACTCCCATAGGTAGATTTGGCTTACAAATGAGTTCATGGGAATGGTTATTCCTGGACTCTGGGCAAACTACATATAGGTCTCCATTCTTCACCTCCTGAAAATATTTGAAGGCTTAGGTATTGACAGTATCAGCCTGACAGGATGAATGTAAGACCGATTTCAGTATACCTGGTAGATATCCCAAAGGTGAAACGTTCATCTTTACCATCATTGCAGAGATTTTTAGTTTAGTGATTTCCCTCCAAAGCCCACATATCAGAACCTCAGAGGAGAATGGGGGGTGGGGGGCAATTATCTTTCTAAGCTTATCTAATAAGTTATCTAGCTTATTCACACCTAAGACTGAAGCAGAGAATTTTAATGAATTTTTCTTACTTGAGATAAGCAGAGTTAATGTTCAGAACATGTACTGGGTTGGCCAAAATGTATTTGGGAGTGGGGGGTAGTGGGGAGAGGTTTTATAAGATGGTATATAAAAACCCAAACAACCTTTTTGGCCAACCAATAAGTATGGGTACTGCTTGAGCACAAACCCATCAGAACTGATGCCAGACCTTAGCTCTGTGTTGTGCTAAGAGTGAGATTGTGGTTGCAGGATCTTCAAGAGGATGGGGAGGAGACATCTTAGCAGAGGGTCCAGGGCAGTGGTGTAGCACTCAGGAGCCTGGGACCGTGCTATTTACTAAGTGCTTTGCAAGTGTTTCCGTGTTCAAACAGTCTGAAGCAAACAGGCTGAAGACCAGCTATGAAGACAGTCGGAACCCTGTTCTGTCTGAGAGTGCTAAGCAGGAGAAAATTGACTTTTATTTTTTTAAGATGCTATCTGACCACTAGATTTGACTCCCATCTTTTCCAATTGGAGAAATACCATCTGTGGATGGAAATTTTCTAATACAGACAGAAACTTGCCTCATATTTTCTATCCCCATCCCAAGGTTAAATGAACAGAATTCTCAGATGAAAACTTTCAGAAATATTCACTACAGAATAGATTAGGAAAGACCCACCTGCCCCTATAATTTGCATGGAAGGTGAATATATCATTTTACCTTCTCCAGAAGCTTGTGATGTGTGCTTCTCTGTCTATTTCAGACCCCATCTTTGAACTGTTGGGAGGGGCCATATCCATGGAAATGAGGGAGTCAAAGAAAGCATGAGAGCAGCAAATCCAGAATTGAGGTCTATGGATGAAGGAAGGGGCTAGTCTGTTCCTAGGTTTATTCTGGTATAAACTCTAGGAAGTCAGGGCACATGGCGCAAGGCCATTGCAGGTACTGTGGGGCACTGGTAAAAGAGAAACATAGAATCGTCTGAAAGATATGCTAAAAAAGCCAAACTTCTGGGACTGTTGGGTATTGTGATGGAAAATTCTTCATAGTTGCTATAACATACTTGGAAATTTTCACTTTCTGGCCCTGGTTTCCATGAGATAAATTACCGTATTGCAGTGACTCAGCATTGGGCTGTGCACAGGTGTGGATGGTTAATAAATCCACATTGAGCAATTACAGCCTTGCTATCCAGGATAAAACAATGCAAACATGAATGCTTACTGAGAAGTATCAGTTAAAGCTCCAAGTTAGATGCAGACTGCAGTGAGGGTTGATGTTCTGAAAATTATTCTCGTCACAAACATACCTGTCGGCCGATGATGGGGTGTTTATATGTGTGAGCAAAAGGGGCAGCAGGTATCTGTAAATCATTCTGTCCTTTTGGCCTTTTGTTTCTTTAATCTGTCAATGGCAATTTGGCATGATGTGACCTTTTAAAGTCCAGGACTCTGCCTGTCTTGTTCACCAGGGCCTGACACAGAGTAGCTACTCAATAAATATTTGTTCAGTGAATGAGGAGCCCTTTAACAATTGGGAGCATATACCTCTACTGAGCAATAGACTCTGAACCCATTCTGAAATCACTTCTGCTTTCTTGCCTCTTCAAATCCAAGAATCAGAACACAAAGAGGGAACTCTCCATCAAGTAAAAATTCCCCAGTGACTGTGGAGTCTAAGGTTAAATATAATGTTTTCAAGTTGTCTTAAAGTAGTCAGAGTTCCTAGTTTCGATCAGTGGTCCCAAAGGAATCTCAAAGAGCAGAAAAAAATATGCAAAGACTAAGTCTATTTATAAGTTACTTTGGGAGCTGCACAAGAATGTGGTCAAAACTTGAACCTTTTGATATATGAATCTCCCAACAGCCATGTTCTCAACTCTGCTATCCTTCCACCCCTAAGTCAGTGAGAGGGTTTAACAGACTCTTGATTATTCATCTCTATTTAGTAATCATCTCTGTTTAGCACTGTGGTTCTTTCTATGAAAATAGAAACTCCAGGTAAAAAGTGATTTATTTGACTCTTTGGTACCAGACCACCAATTCAAC
This sequence comes from Madoqua kirkii, assembly GCA_006408675.1. Lineage (NCBI taxonomy): Eukaryota > Metazoa > Chordata > Mammalia > Artiodactyla > Bovidae > Madoqua > Madoqua kirkii. The sequence goes on along the minus strand of SJYC01043933.1, from coordinate 15,784 downwards.
TTATCCATCAAGTTAATTGACCTTCTATGAACCTTACGTTGTGCTTCTGTGTCGGCAGAACACAGAGCAGTGTGTCTATTATATGAATGATATTTATGTCTCCTTTTCTAATTTTCTAATATCACTCTTACTTCTTTATTTTTCCCCCTGTATTGAAAACACTTAAAAACTGGATGATACATTTTGATATATTTTAAATTTCAAATTAAAGAGTTGGACATGACTGAGCAACTTAAATCTTAAAATAAATAGACTTAATTAAGGAAAACTGAATTCTTAAAATAATAGTTCACAAAGACTGTAAGCCTTTTGAGCCCCCTATACGTTGTTTACTACAGATTCTAGTATATTCCTACTCTACTGCTGTATACGTAGTAGATCTTTGATGAGTATGTGCTAAATTAACAAATGAATGCCCTTATAATGCTTTTTGTTTCCCCATTGCTTCTTAGCTGTACACACAGAAAAATAAATGAACCAGAAATGACTCAGAAGGTTATGAAATCATATGCAAAGCAGAGATTGAATTTTCAGTCCTAGAAAAGTCAAGTGAGAACTTTTTAAGCAGAAGGCATGGTGAGAAATACTGTTGTTGCCCTGAGCTAAAGAGTTTAGGACTGTTTGATCGCCACAGTCGCCACTGGATGAACTGTCAAAGCAGCAATGTAGTTGGTTATTTCATGACTTTGTCCCAATCACATAGAAAAAGTATATTTATTATAGAGAGAATACGATTCTTCCTTCTATTGAATTTTGAAGGGCAGAACAATTTAAAAGTTGTTACATCTGACAGAAATGTCAGAGACTGGGCAGAATTTAAATGAAAGCCTAGAGGTCTTATCTCATGTGAAATAGGTTCTCTGGTCTAAGGTTAGTCAGCTAGCTGGACACTAAGTTCCTACTCTTATGTTCTCCTTCTCTTAAAAGTTTGATTTGTGTCCCTTTTCTTTTGGGTTTTGTTCCCTGTGTGATTGTCCGTGAGTAAATAAAACCCTGAAGTCAGAAACAGCTGTGACTCAGTAGAACACTGTTGGGGCTAAAAGTATTGAAATCCAGGTTTAGTTTGACTCACTTGAGCAATAGGAAATACTTAAGGCACATGAAATTAACATACCTATAAATTAACTTATAAAGCACCACACTTTATACGTTAAGGCATGCATTAGCATTATTGTTACAAAATGATCTAATATGTGAGATGCAACTGATGACTGATAGGGATAAATGTTTATGTCACTTATAGACTATGTTATATTTCTTTATGGAAATATACAACCTCCCTTAAATGATATTTATATATTAATTTTAATAAGACTGTGGATAATAGGAAATTTAGAATCAGAAGATCTGATTTCTAATCTTGATTGTAATATAAATCATTTTTCTTCTCTACAGTTCCAGATTATTTCATAAAATTCAGAACGAATACTCAGAGCATTGCTCAAATTTCACATATGAAACTAAGTGATAGTTGAAAAGAATTTCATTATTATAAATAAAGTAATGAATCATAATGAAATGCCAGGTACGGGTAGAAGCTGGTGAAAAGTCTCCTAACCTCACCCCATTGCAAACACTCCAGCCCCAGCAAACAGCACTTGTAAGTTCTACCTGAAGCCCAGTGTTTGTCACAAATTCATAGTGACTCTAAAATATAGTTGTATAATAACAATAGGAACCATGTTTTATGTGCCCTTTATATGCACTCAATGAGAATTTTGTGTATTATCTCATTTAATCCTCACTACACACCTAAAACTGTGGTGTTGGAGAAGACTCTTGAGAGACTCTTAGACTGCAAAGAGATCTAACCAGTCCATCCTAAAGGAAATTAGTCCTGAATATTCGTTGGAAGGACTGAAGCTGAAGCTGCAGCTCCAATACTCTGGCCACCTCATGCGAAGAGCTGACTCATTAGAAAAGACCCTAGCGCTGGGAAAGATTGAGGGCAGGAGAAGAAGGAGTCAACAGAGGATGAGATGGTTGGATGGCATCACCAACTCAATGGACATGGGTTTGGGTGGAAACCAGGAGTTGGTGATGGACAGGGAGGCCTGGCGTGCTGCGGTTCATGGGGTCGCAAAGAATCGGACACGACTGAGTGACTGAACTGAACTGAATACACCTAAAAAATAGATATTATTTCCCCACTTTATAAATTAGGGAATGAAAGTCAGAAGAGGCAAAATCAGTTGACAAAAGTTTGGCAGTTTCTATGCAGCAGAGAAAGCACTGAAGTCCAAGGTCGTTAAGTCTAAAGTCTATAAAGTTTCCTAGTATACTCAGGGCCTAAGCACCTTAACTTCCCTACAAAGACCTAGATATTATATTCTAGGTATAACACTTACAATGCCTAATATTTCAAGAGCCATACCTGTAATATGTAGATTCCCTCTTTATTTTTGCTTTATTGTAATGAATCATAACTCTGTACAAATGATTTTGGAGAATCATATGAAGCAATGGGGCTTCATGAGGTCATCTGTAAATGACTTGGTTATATTCTCTCCAGCTTTTATAATTTTATAATTCTGCTAAAGGAATTTTATAAACATATATTGTCAATCAATGTCTTTAGTTTGGCTTCTTTTAATAATATTATAGGGTCAAAAAATAAAATAAACATGACCTTTTAATATAAATGCCCCCTTGTATTAGTCAGGGTATTCCAGAGAAACCGGGAAGTAAAAGTTTTAGTCACTCAGTCGTGTCTGACTCTTTGCGATCCCATGAATTGTAACCCTCCAGGCTCCTCTGTCCATAGACTTCTCTAGGCAAGATATTGGAGTGGGTTGCCATTCCCTTCTCCAGGGGATTTCCTGACACAGGGATTAGACCTGGGTCTACTGCATTGCAGGCAGATTCTTTACCATCTGAGCCACGGGATAAGTCCAAGAAACCAGGCCCCAGAACCTACAGGAAATATATTTTAGGTATCTATCTGCAAGCATATCTGTTTATCAGTCTATCTTAAAGGTATTTATTATAACTAATTGGATTATGCATTATGGAGGCAGAAATCCCAAGATATGCAGTTGGCAAGCTGGACACCCAGGAGAACTGATATATAGCTTCACTTTAAATCCAAAGGTCTGAGAACCACAGATTCTTATAGTGTAAGTTCCAGTCCAAATGCCAGCAAGCATGAGACTCAGGAATAGCGAGTGTTTTAATCTATGTCTAAAAGTCAGAAGAGATCAATGTCCCACCTCAATAGTCAGGCAGGAGGAGTTTCCTCTAATTCAGCATTTTTGTTCAATTCAGATCTTCAATTGACTGGATGATGCCCACTCACACTAAGGAGGGCAATCTGCTTTCTTTGGTCTACTGATTGAGTTGTTTCTTTTATCCAGAAACACTCTCATAGATACACTCAGAATGATGTCTGGATACCTCATGGTTTAGTCAAGTTGACATACAAAATCAACCATTATACCCCCAAAGTACAGTGCTAAATTGTTCAGAGAGGCTCTCTCTGTCCATGGCTTCGGAGGCATCAGGACAAAAAGTAACAATATAGGTTTGACTTCCTGAGTATCAGTTTGGTGTCTCTCATCTCTCTCCAGAAGGTCAGAATAAGACCTTTAAATGAATTATCATTAAAGACAATTTATAACTTCTGTGGCAATTAAAGTACTAAAATGTAATTGAATTTCTTTAAATTCCTAAAACATAAAATAGGTACAAAGACATGGAAAGAATCTGATCTCATGAAACTATTTCAATACTTAAAATTTGAGGGTATCCCCCCCCTCATTGTGCTGGGGCTTCACTAGTAGCTCACATAGTAAAGAATCTGCCACCTAGGAGACCCAGGTTTGATGCCTGGGTTGGGATGACCCCCTGGAGAAGGGAATGGCTACCCACTCCAGTATTCTTGCCTGGACAGTTCTATGGACAGAGGAACCTTGAGGGCTACAGTTCATGGGGTCTCAAAGAGGTGGATATGACTGAAGCAACTAACACTTTCACTTTCTTTCCATTGTGCTCAGAGTCTCAACATGCTTAGTCTGTTCTTTGGTAGTCAACACCGTATTCTGTTCCTACAGAATGACCACTGAGATCCAATTTGAGTCATTGGCAATTGAAGAAATTTTGTGTGAAATGCTTTCCTTTGTCATTTGTTGAATTCTGCATTTTTACATTATTTTGAAAAAATTTTTCTCTTTAAGAAATAATATGTGTTTTATTTATGGTTAATGACTACTGTATCTATAATTTATTTATTTCTAGTAACTACTAACAATATTTTAAACCCACAACTTTACCTGATGCAGTAGCAAACACATCATTTGAATTCTAAGGTTCAAAAAAACAGCTTGATAAATGTATGATGCTCGTTGATGTCTCTAATACTGATTTGAGAAAATAAATATATTGACCACAATTGATGCTTGGCTTGTGACTTATAGGAATGTAGAATTAAATCCCTCTTTCAAACTTTAAGATAATATCCCTCATTTTATTTCTAAGTGAAAAAACATCAGTGACATTTTCTTTTCATTTGGCTATTCCATTAATAAGTGCTAATTTTGTATCTCTCCAAAATTCACATGTTGAAATTGAACCCCTAATGTATTTGGAGGCAGGGCCTTTGGGAAGTGGCAGAACTCTTATGAATGGGATTAGTGCCCTTATGACAGAGACCCTAGAAAACCCTTCTGCCCCTTGCACTATATTAAGACACAGCAAAATGTCACCTGTCTGTGAACCAGAAAGCAAACTTTTACTGGATGCTGAACATGCCAGAGCCTTGATCCTGGAATTCCCACCCTCCAGAACTATGAGACATACATTTCTGTTGTGTATAAACTATCCAGTCCTATGGTATTCAGTTAGAGAAACCCAAAGGGACAAGATAATTTCACTTACGGATTAATATATGGGCTTCCCAGGTGGTGCCAGTGGTAAAAAACCTGCCTGCCAATGCAGGAGACATAAGAGACTCCAGTTTGATCCCTGGGTTTGGAAAATCTCCTGGAGGAGGGCATGGCAACCCATTCTAGTATTCTTACCTGGGGAATCCCATGCACAGAGGAGCCTGGAGGGCTACAGTCCATCGGGTCACAAAGAGTCAGTAAAACTGAAGCGACTTAGTACACATGCACACATAGAATGGTAAGTGGAATGTATAACTATTCAAATAAATAGTTACTGACTTAACATTGCACAAAAATAGGTATAGTTACCTTTCATGGTGAGAATATTATCATGTGATCTGCATAGTGTCTCTGCACTGTAAGTATGGCTCAATCTTGTGGGAGTATACACACATTTGTAGATCAATGTTCTCAACAAATATTTATTGACTGACTAGTATAAGCTAAGCTTCTGTGTTCTGGAGCTATAGCAATGAGCAAAACAGCACTCAAATAAAAATGTGCATATGTGCATTAGATCCTCAGGAGCTTATATTCTAGTTTGATTTCATGACCCTCTCTTAAGTTCTTTACCTACGTCTTCACATGCTCCTCCCCATCTAGGAAGAAGGTAGTTCTGTTTTGCTCTCTCAGATTTTATCTTATTAAGCTTAGGCCTTCTCAGGTGGTGCTAGTGGTAAAGAACCTGCGTGCCAATGCAGGAGGCATAAGAGACACAAGTTCAATCCCTGGGTCAGGAAGACCCCTGGAGAAGGAACCCACTCCAGTATTGTTGCCTGGAAAATCCCATGGACATAGAAGTCTGGCTGGCTATGGTCCAAAGGGTTGCAAAAGGTCAGATACAACTGGAGCAACCTAGCACAAAAACATGGGAAGTTAGAGGTAGTTTACCATTCTAAAGAAAACACTGTATTCTCACAATACTTTGTAAGATATACCGTACACATCATGCAGGGACAAGAGGATACTTTAACAAATTGCAAATACTGGATTAGAGTGTTAGAAAGGGGAAATTAGTACCAAGGTATAAAGAATATTTTTTGGAGCAGAGAGGGTAGCTGAAGAATGAGAAGGACACTGGAGAAAAATGATGCAATGACATGCTCTGAGCTTTGGATAAGCTTTGTTACCCAAATTTGATCGAAATGTATCAGCTGACTAGTGGAGAGATTTAAGGGGAATGATTTTAATGAAATACAAAAGTGAATCAGAAAAATGTGATTTTAGTCATGTCATTTTGGCTTAATTAGAGGGCAGCAGGTTTAGAAGCAGAGCTCCTGGTAGGAAATATGTTTCAGCAATTCAGGTCAGCAATCATCAAGAATTTGTAGAGATGGAAAGGAAGAAATAACTAATAGAAGATGTTATTGAATTAAAATTATATGTGAGAAATATAAAGAATAAAAGGTAATATAGAAAGTTGTTCACTGAAGGGACAAAATAGATGGTGTCATCCCCCACAGAGCTGAAAATGCTACACAGAAAAAGAGGAATTTAATTTTTTAGATTTATTTTTAGCTCTACAATGGGCATCCTTTAGAATTCTTTATGGAGAAGTGTTAGTTGCCATTAGAATTTTTTTAAGTTGTGAAAATACTGAAATACATTGTAGAATAATTTCATCCCCTATCTAGACTAGGAACAGTTGACATGTTATTAAGAGTTTTGGTCAATAATGCAATATTGGATAGGGCAAAGAAAGGTTAACATTCCAAAAATACACAGCATTCCAAAAATACACAGCAAGTCTTACAAACTTTGCCACTTATCTAAGTGCGTCTAACAGATGGGGATTCCTTAGTGAAGGAGAGGGCAGATTTAAACAGCTTTGGCCAAGTATTAGACGCAAGTATTTGTTTCCTCTTTGTAAAAACTGTTCCTGACAATGCAGGTGAAGGAGACCATTGGAAAAACTCAAATAGCATGCTGGGGCCAAGTAATAAGAACCTGCTAGCACGGGTCAGTGGATTTTTTTTTTTTTTTTTTTTGTCTTCCACATCCATCACAGGCACATTCTTTACCAGTTGAGCCATAGGGAAGCCCATTTTTATGTATGAATGCTAAATATTCAGGAGAGACGTTTTTATTTGTAAGCTTTAGAAAAATGCCATCTCATATTTAATAAACTAACAACTATGTGAGAAATACCAATTTTTACCAAAACCATAATTTTTTTCTTCCTGACTATATTGAGGCAGATTGAATATTTCTGACTTAATTATGCACACTTCTCATTAGGGCCATCAGATAGCTCAGTGGTTCTCAAACCTACTACATGTTAAATCTTTCTGGGACACTTCAAAAACACCTGGGCCACACCCCAAGAGAGCCTGATTTAATTAGTCTAAGCTAGATGTAAGCCATAGATTTTTTTTTTTTCCCTTAAGTTGTCAACTGATTTTAATATGCAGCCAGGTCTGAGAACCAATGAGATGGATACGTGTCAGAATATCAGTGCTAACTAGTACAAAACCATATTTTTCACAGGACCAGTAACTCCAAATATTGAGTACAATGCATAGAAAGGATGGAAACATTGGAAAATGAGCTACATTACAAATTTTTACTTGCAAGATTCTACTGCTTGACTTGATAATAGGCACAGGAGAAGAGAAATACTGCTTGGCATGCTGTGAGTGTGACTCAGTGTGGTGTACTCAGTGTCCTTGTAGGGGAAGAAAGTTTCTTACTTGTGGGTCTGCTATCATCCAAGTCTGCTTTACATGGATATTCATATCGCCTTCTCTCTCCCCAACCTCTACCTCCCCCTTAATAAAAGGAAATCATAAACTTTCAGGAAATTGTTTTTTAAAAGTTTCTGTTTTTAAAATATGTGAACATGTGGGAGCGTGTGAGAGTGCCTAGCCTGCTGTGCTGTGCTTAGTCTCTCAGTCATGTCCAACTCTTTGAGAACCTATGGACTGCATGAAAGGCTTCACTGGCAGGCTTTTAAGCCTGTCAGGCTTCACTGTCCATGGAGATTCTACAGGCAAGAATCCTGGACTGGGTCGCCATGCCCTCCTCCAAGGGATCTTCCCAAACTTGTTGCTGTACATGCGAAATATGCAAACTGTGGCTTGCTGGACAAGTCTGTCCTGCCACTGATATTTAAAAAAAAAGTTTGAGGGGAACACAGCAATGCCCATTCATTTACCAATTGTCTGAGGCTGCTTTTGTGGTAAAAGTGTACAGTATTTTCTTTTTGAAATTAGTTTGTTTACACTATTATATTAATTTCAGATGAGAGTGATTAGTTATATATACACATGCTTGCTAAGTTGTTTCAGTCATGTCTGACTCTTTGCAACCCCATGGCCTGTAATCCACCAGGCTCCTCTGTCTGTGGGATTTTCCAGCCAAGAATACTGGGGTGTAGTCATTCCCTTCTCCGGGGATCTTCTTGACCCAGGGATTGAACCCAGGTTTCCTGCATTGCTGGCAAATTGTTTACCGTCTGAGCCACCAGGGAAGGCCATATACATATATATGTGTATATATATATATACAGATTCTTTTTCATTATTAGTTATTACAAGATATTGAGTATCTTGTAAAGTTCCCTGTGCCATACAGTAAGCCTGTGTTGTTTTTATATGTTGTTCATCATAATAGTGTGTATCTGTTAAACCCAAACTCCTAATGTATCCCTCCCTTTCCCTTTTGCCTTTGGTAACTTTGTTATCAAAGTTTGTTAACAAAGCCTTTGGTATCAGGTTGTTTCCTATGTTTGTGAGTCAATTTCTGTTTTGTAAATAAGTCTCTCTTTTTTTTTTCAGATTCCATATATGATATCATGTGATATTTGTCTTTTTCTCTCTGACTTAGTTTACTTCGTTTGGTACCCTCCAAGACCATCCACGCTGTTGCAATGGCATTATTTTGTTATTATTTGTAGCCGAGTAATATTCCATTGTGTATGTGTACCATATATTCTTTACCCATTCAACCATGGACGGATGTTTAGTTTGCTTCCATGTCTTGGCTGTTGTAAACAGTGCAACTATGAACATTGGGGTGCATGTATCTCTTCAAATTCAAGTTTGTGTTTTTTCTGGATGCCCAGGGGAGGGATTGATGGATTATAGGCCAACTCTATTTTGTTAGTTTTTTTGAGGAACCTCTATACTGTTCTCCATAGTGGCTGCACCGATTTACATTCCTCCCAACGGTGTAGACAGGTTCCCTTTTCTCCACAGCCTTCCCACCACTTGTTATTTGTAGACTTTTGGATGATGGCCATTCTGACTGGTGTGAGGTGATACCTCAGTAAGTACTTTTGACAGAGACCATAAAATGCTCAGTATTCATCCCTTGACAGTTCAAGCATGCTGACTCCTGCTGTGTATCTCCAGTCACTCTTGGAGTGGTCAGGCTCCTCATTGTGCCATTTCTGATGGAGACCTAGAATCTTGTTTGATTCACTTGCATTTTCCTCACAACTAGTGATTCTGAACACTATTCCATATCTTTTTGGGTCATTTTAACATATTCACTTGGTAAAGTCGCTTGATGATTTTTCTGTTGTTTTCATCTTTTTCTCATTGAGTTATTTACAAAATCTGGTTATAAGCCTCTGGCCAGTTAGACAGCTATTACTTTCTCCCTTTCTGTGGCTTCTCTATTCATTCTCCTGATAATATTTTCAATGAACAGACTTTTTAAAAATATATTTTAAAGTAGTCAAATTGAAAAGTTTTTACTTTCAGTTATATAATTTTGTGTCCTATTTAAGAAGTTGTTCCTTATTCCAAATAATAAGTAGTTTTTGACATTATCTCCTAGAATAGTGGTTCATCGCTGAAAGCAGTTTAGCACAAGGGGACATTTGTCAAAGTCTAGACAAATTTTTGTTTTCGTAACTGACAGTGTGTTACTGGCATTCAGAGCAGAGAGGCCAGGGATGCTGCTAGACATACCATAATGCACAGAACAGCTTCCCAAAGAAAGAATTACCTAGCCTAAATAGCAATAGTGCTGCTGTTGAGAAACTCAGTCCAATAAGATGTATTCATTTAACCTTTCACATTATCTATAATAGGGAATTGAACTTATGAATGTTGTGAAATGGGATTCAGGTTTCACTTTTTTCCATATGCATTTCTGATTGTCCCAGAACCATTTACTAAAATGACTGTCATCCTATCTGCTTTGTGATAAGTCAAGTGTTATGTCTACTAAACTGGGTTTCCCAAGCTATCCCATTAATCTATCCTTATACCAAAACACCCTCTCTTAAATATTACAGCGTTATCTAAATCCCCAGTATTAGTTGGAACTCCCAATACATTCTTCCTATTCAGGAATTTATATAATTCATTTCCATTTTAATGTTTTTCTGTCGAGTACCCTATGCATTGTGTTTTCATTGAAAATACATTGTGTTTTCATATTTTTGATAGGAGTTTTACATTTTGATGCCACTAAAAGTGTTGTCTCTTTTAAAATTCTTTCTTGGTTATTTATTTCTAGCATCAATGTTTGGGAAAAAAAAAAGATATTTAAAAAAACTAATACCGTAACATCTAGCCCCATCACTTCATAGCAAATAGAAGGGGAGCAAATAGAGGCAGTGACGGATTTTCTTTTCTTGGGCTCCAAGACCACTGCAGATGGTGACTACAGGCATGAAGCTAAAAGACTCTTGCTCTTTGGAAGGGAAACTATGACAAACCTAGACAGGGTATTTAAAAGCAGGGGCATCGTTTTGCCGACAAAGATTCAGGTAGTCAAACCTATAGTTTTTCCAATAAGTATGTTCAAATGTGAGAGCTGTACCATAAAGAAGGCTGAATGCCAAAGAATCAACACTTTTGAATTGTGGTGCTAGAGAAGACTTTTGAGAATCCTTTGATTGCAAGATCAAACCAGTCAATCCTAAAGGAAATCAACCCTGAATACTCAGTGGAAGGACTGATGCTGAAGCTGAAGCTCCATTGCTTTTGCCATCCGATGCAAAAACCAACTCAGTGGAAAAGAACCTGGTATTGGAAAAGACTGAAGGCAGGAGATTGGGGCAGCATAGGTAGCATTACCAAATCATTGGACATGAATTTGAGCAAACTCCAGGAGACAGTGGAGGACAGAGGAACCTGGCATGCTGCAGATCAGGGGGTCACAAAAGATTGGACACGATTTAGCGACTGAATAACAAAAAAGCATGAATATATGACCTTGGATTCTTGTGTGCATTGACTTTAAATATAGCAACATCTCCAAATTCACTTACTAATTCTAATGACTTTATATGTACACCAGGGCACTTTTTCTGCCCCCTTCTGATATATGTGTCAGAAGTTTTCTCTCTCTCTTTTATACCTTAATAAAACTCTATTGCACAAAATCTCTGAGTGATCAAGCCTCGTCTCTGGCCCCGGATTGAATTCTTCTCCTCCAGAGGCCAAGAAACTGGGCGTCTTTTTGTGGTTCAGTGACAACCTTTCATCTTGGGCTCATCCAGGATTCTTCAGGACAAGGTAAGGATACTTGGAGCTCTAGTTCTTTGTTCTCCTAGTGAGCATGTTTTCTGCTATACTTTACTAACTCTACAGTGTGCTTGTGTGAATGAATGACACACCCTGGGTGAAGCTAGTGAGGAGCCCTGCTCTGCGGTTCGGTGGTGACCTCATATGGCTTATGGCAGAAACCCTGTTGTGGGTTCATACCGACTTGCCAATGGACTTCCCTAGTGGCTCAAACAGTAAAACATCTGCCTACAATGTGGAGACCCAGGTTCAATCCTTGTATCAGGACGAGCTCCTGGGGAAGGAAATAGCAACCCACTCCAGTATTCTTGCCTGGAAAACCCATGGATGGAGGAGCCTGGTAGGCTACAGCCCATGAAGTTGCAAAGAGTCAGACACTTTCACTTAAGCTTTCTATATGTACACCATGTTGGATATCATACATTCACAATGATAGTATGTTTGAATAGCAACACTGGTCTCTACCATCCTTCCTGTCCAAGTCTGATACCTTTATTTCCTCTTTTCCCCTTACCTCACTACTCAGAAATTATCCTATAATTTTTTTCAGTATAGCTAACCATATTTAATTAGACACACTCTGTCTAAAGTATTGTCTTGGAAGTTATTATAGAAGTGAACTTTTCTAACCAAATATTTCTTTTATCAACAATTATTTAATGAATGTCCATTATGAGTTGAGAATTCCATAAGGCACCAGTGAGCGAGCACAGTGAGCAAGATGTGGTCCTGGAACTCAGGGAGTTTACATATGGTGTAATGTAAAGACTAAAAAGAAAGAAATGGGGGAATGAATTGCTTCATTCTGTATATATTCTTCTCCCTTAGCTTTTAGTTTACTAATTTTCATTTCCATATTGGATAATATGCTGTTAAATATAACTTTTGAGTTTTTAGTTTATATAACTGTAATTTCCAGTTCTAGACTTTCCATCTCATTCTTTTTCAATCTACTCTGTCCTTTCTTTGTCAGTCTCTACTACGTTGTCAAAATCCTTAGTGTCGTATTTTATTTCTTGAAGTATTTTAAAGTACATATATTGCTTTAGTATCTAGAACACCTATGGAGTCTGTTATTTTCCAGGTAAGCTGTGGGACTGGGGTGTTATGATCCACTTTTGGTGTTGCACATACTGTGGTTTTGCATAAATGTATGATGCCATGTATTCATCATTATGTCATCATCCAAGGTTTTTTTTTTTTTAATATGTGCCAGATCTTACATCTGAAAATATTTGTATAAGGAAGTTAGGGTCTAGGATGTTTCTATCATCCTTGATAGAGGGCTTTTCTTTGTTTCTGTTAGTTGTCTGGGTACTAGCTACCCTGGATCACCTTTACCTGATTTAAAAATGAAGATGATTAGATGATGATACATTACTATTCCTGGAAGGATTTCTCTACTTCTGGCTAGCTTTTATCCTTGCAGGGGTGGGGAAAGGAGATTGTGAGATTCTTTGATATTTCAGTCTGAAGGATGGAGAGTTCACCAGGGAACTCTTCTTGGTGACCCCTGAACGTCACAACTGTGCCCTAGCTAAGAGAGGCTGCCAGGAAATTCTCCAGCAGCCCTCTCAGGAATCAGCAAATACCTGCAGAGGAAGAGTGCCACCAAGTCCGTGACTTTTTTTTTTTTTTCTTTTCTAAATCCCGACTCAGTAATCCTTCCCTACCTATCTGATCATATCTCAGATTTCTTCAGAGGCTTTCATAACTTCTGAAAGTACTTAGTAGGAGAGTTGGTCAGAATTACCAAATTCACTGTAACTGAAGGGAAGTCTCCAAGAATTGTTTATGCAAAGGACTAATGAGTGCTGGAATGAAGTTTTCTCAAAAGCTTATTTTTTTTTAACATTTTATGTATTATTTCAGAAGTTGTAAATTAACTATGCACATATACATATCTAATCTTGTTAAATTTTACATTAAATTAGGATAATGACATGTTTACTGTTTTACTGTATAATTAAAATGTAAGCCCTATACCTTTATCAAAGGATTTTTAAATTTCATTCATAAGTGAAATATGCTTAATACAAAGATTATTATTTAGTCTATATCCTCCCATTGCAATGTTAACAGCATGAAGTCCAGCATCATGTCTTTCTTGTTGACCCTTTAACCCCAGTACGTAGTGAAAAGCCTGTTCTACATTGGAAACTCAAATGAATATTTGTTGAATAAATGAATGCTGTTGTTCAAACTACTTGTTCCTGTAATCATGCCTATTGCAACACTTTTGACAGGTTGCATGCGCAATAAAAATGGTTGATGATCATACTGGAAGAATTTTCAAACATAAATTATAGGCATAGTTGAATGTGAGGCCATTTTTCATGATTTACTGGGTTCTAAATGTATGCAAATATATCTTTTTTTAGCTTAAGTTTTACAAAATATGGTAAAAACCACAGATAATCTCAATGATACTTGGATTCTTGATAGAAAATAATAAAAATGTTTCTGGGAAGTTTATGGATACTTATCATGAATCTGAGAAACCCATGGGGATGTTGTACAGTTTTTGTGGGACAATTTTCAGACCTTAGAACTTATTTTCTTCCTTATCTGGATATGTGGAAAGGAACATTGATTTTTACAGCATCAATATAGAAGTTGTTTCACCAAGATAAATATATAAACTTTTTAATTATCCTAAAATATGAGGAAACCCATATTAATTATTTCATTAGTGAAATAGTAGAAAATTTCCCTGAAAATATTATTTAAATCCACACAGCATAAAGATTAGTATATTTTGCAATGCCAGGCCTGAGACTTCTAAGACAGGGTATAAAAAACAGCAACAACCAAAAATCAGGTAATATTCATTCATTATTAGGGCTTTAGAAAGAAATTATAGCTATTTAAAATAAGTATTTTTCTTAAGTTTAAGATAGACCAGCTCCAACCTATATGGATTTGTTGTAAGCCTATTCCTTTACCTCATTCATTCATTACTGTCAAGGTGTGTGTGTGTAATTCTATATAAATAGTTTAGTATTTTTTTAAACTTGAGGCATAATTAACATGCAATAAGCAGCCATATTTAAAATGTGCAATGTGATAACTTTTGGACATATTTATAGACCTGAGAAGCCATCGCCACAATCAAAAATATCTATCTGTCACCACTGGAAAATTTGTACATGCTCCTTTGTAATCTTCATTCCTGTACCTTCCCATACCATATGAGTTATCTGAAAACAATCGTTAACTTTTTTTCCTTTACTATAAATTATTTTGGGCTTTCCTGGTGACTTAGATGGCAAAGAATCTGCCTGCAATGCAGGAGACTGGGGTTCAGTCCCTGGGTTCGAAAGATCCCCTGGAGAAGAGAACCTCCACCCACTCCAGTATTCTTGTCTGGATAATTCCATGGACAGAGGGGCCTGGCAGGCTATAGTCCATGGGGTCATAAAGGGTCAAACATGACTGAGTGACTTTCATATAAATTAATCTGCATTTTTCCATTTTAGGGATTGCACCAAATCTTTAGGCAAAGTTTGTAGGAATTGATATTCTTGTAATATTTAATGTTAGGCACTACAACAGCAATGTATCTCTCCATTTATATAGGTCATTTTAAATTTCTCTCAAGCAGTGTTTTGTACCTTTAAGTCTACAAGCCTTTCACATCATTTATCAACATATACTTAAGTATTTTGGTCATATTGTAAGTAGTATTTTTATTTTAATACCTAATTATTCCCTGCTAATATATAGAAATTCAGCTGATTTTTAATACTTTGTATTCTATTGTACAACAATAGTAAACTCATATGAGCTCTAGTATTTTTTTTTTTTTTTTCAAATCCCGTGGATTTTACTTCTTCTCCAGTCTTCATGCTTTGTTGTTATTTTTTGTGTGTTTACTGCACTAAACACAGTGGGTTGAACCTCAGTACAACGTTGAATGAAAGTGCTGAAAGTCAACATTCTTATCTTACTCCTAATCCTAGGGAGAAAGTATTCAGTCCTTTACCATTAAATTTAATGTTAGCTGTAGGCTTTTGTTAAATGTTCTTTATCCAGTTGAAAAAGTTTTCATTTCTCCTTTGCCAGGAGTTTTTATCAAAATGTATAGACTTTATCAAAAACTTTTCTTTATCCACTGAAATGATCAAATGACTTTTCATTTTTGGTTTGATAATGTCATAAATTACTTTTATTTTAAATAAATGCTTCATTCCTGGGGAAATATCCATTATATATAGTGTTGGATTCTATGTTCATGAAGGGCAATGGTATGTAGCTTTCTTTTCTTGTATCACTGTTTGTCCATGTCTGAGCCATATTGGCCTCATAGAATGAACGAATTCCTACCTGTTAAATTTTGTAGAAGAGTTTTATTGGGTTTTTATGTTTCTTTTCTCTAAATGTTTGAAAGAAATCACCAGTAAAGTCATATAGTCTTAGATA